>NQII01003164.1:55752-279896 GCA_002778355.1 Clitarchus hookeri | reverse complement strand
TTTTTTTTTTTTTTTTGGAGTTCTGAAAGTAACATGAAAGAAGCATGCAGGTGTACAGTTATTACTGTGGCAAAATATTTTCTGTTGACATACTGGGCAGGTTGACAGTCAGCTTAGTCTGTTTATGTAATCATAGACGGTTGCGGGGGGATACGCCGCTGTATCCATCGAAATAGCTGTAAACTGGACTGCCTTCAGAGCTGTCAAAGAAATAATTCGTCCCAGGGAGAGCTTACAATACAGGAGCCTGCAGGCGTCCCCACCAAAGCCAAACTCCTGCACTCGCCAGTCAAATACAAAAAGAAACGCATTTTTGCATCTTAGTTTACGTGTTGTCGCATTTACATCGGCCCTAGTACATATTTGCAGAACTGTGAATTCTAACGTGATGCCAAATTAACAACATGAGTTTTGGAGGTCTCTGTATGATTGGCCTTTGCAATGAGCATTTTATCCTTTGTACTAGGTAGCAAGTGATTCGCTAGGTCTCTTTCTACATGCGTGCGTATTATTGTCAATGAAATCATCAAAAAAACAAAAAATTACTAATATTTAAAATATACCCTGACATTGCTTGAACTCGTGAAATTCCCGGGTCTCTCTACCCGTCGGGGTCTGGAAGAATTTATCGTCCTGTCGTTATTGCCGGTGGCTGGAGTAATTTGATTTGCAGTAAATTAGCCCATGGCGAAGTGCAGGTGGCGTTTGCCGAAAATGCAAGTGGCATTCGCAGAAGAGTATTTAAGAATGTCGAGGTTAAACAGTCGCTTATACCGCGAACTCCCGCTGCACACGCCAGCGATATGGCGTCACTAGCCAACAAAATGTCGGACCGCCGTTCGCCAACCAGCGCCACGTAACTTATCCGCCAGCCGGCAACCCAGCCAATGGGAAATCAAACGCAGGACGCAGTAGCCATTCAGACGCAAGACCACTTCCCCCAAAGCCTCGCACAGCCAATCGGAGAATGACTACAGTAACATCAAAAGAATCGCCACACAATTTCGTCTGTGTGTACTTATCCACTCTGGACCTCAATTGTACGTGTGATTGCAGGTGGTTAAGTAACAAAAATAGCCTCTCGTTGCAGTAAATTCGCTGGCGTTATGTGAATTTCGTATTCCAGCGGTCGGTTCACAAATACGAGTATATTGAGTACTGTTATTACGTTTGTAGACGTTCGCGTTTATTACAATTAATTGACGAGGGTTAGATCCTGTAAGACTCCTGCCATTCTACACGTGGGTTTTCGTGACACCGTCAGAACACATTCTGATTGGCTGCTGGTCCCTATCAAGTGACGGTAGTTGTGACCAGGAACCAACCAAAAATAAAGTTAGGCAAACTTCACCTATTACCTGCCAGCTACCACAACTATTAGCAGGGATGACGTCACTACCACCACGCCAATTTTGTCAGAGCCCTTGCTCGGCTCTTGTCAATTCTCCGACAAAGTTGTCTCCAACTGCCGTTAACAGTCGCCAACAATCGCGAAATCCTGCAATACATAATTATGCTAAACCTCTCGAATATAAAGAATACTATAGTAAGAGCAAAGTCTTTAAAAAATTTTCTCTCCTTTTTGGGGTTAGTCCCCTTGCGTAACACGAAATTACTCTGCAATTGTCACTATGTTTGTGGCGCCTTATGTAAGCATACTCGCAAGCCATTACTCTCTCACTTTCTGAGGCAGGCAAACTTGTATCTTACAAACGTCTGTGTACAGTCGTCGCCGCGACTACTGCGCAGGCTCGTGTGAAAACGAGTCACTTATTCGCCAACTATCCTGGGCTATAGTTTAAACTGCGTAAACACTCGTTCAAATGGAGTCATAGGTTATTTTAGGTTAGTTCGTTTGAACTATAAAAGCTAGTATTCGCCCATTGTTACAGGTTCGTTTAAGGTGGTCCTGTCAGGTTGGGGATATCGTGTTGAAAAATGATGGTTGAAAATGCGCATGCGTAGTAATGATGGCCACTCACTAACGCATGCGTAGTAGCCATAGCCCATGCGGTCTATAGACAATCGTGAACCCTAATGTCAGAAATACGTGGAGAATTTTAAAAAGTTCGCCCCTTTCTCTGATATTCTTTGTATTCAATAGCCAGGGCCACCTGTTTTTGGTGGAAAAGATTTCAGGATTGTTGTACTCCAAAACACTAGAGCTGAGATCCACTTTCGTGGTTGGATGATTTTAACTGTCACGCATTGCAGGCGTCTGTCTGCGAATAACGGACACTCAGTGTCGGAATTATCTAATTCTGATTGGCCCAGTCAGTCAACGTAGTATCTGCCGACAAAGAATCGTGGCCAAAAATCAGAGAAACACTTAATGTATGCCATAGGACATTGTAGTCTAGTCTTCGCGTAAATCTTTTCGCGAAAAACAAGTGGTTCCATCAACAGCTAAAATGAACTATACAGCTCATTATCTGCATTGAATCGGGCGATGGCGCCTTCTTATACAACCTTTCCGATGCTTTCAGCGTAATTTCAACACATCGACATATCTCAAACAAACATGAATCTGGACTTTTTTTGGATACACTGTACTGGGCGCCTTTATCTATGTAATTGCAAGCACATTAATTCGTTTGTTGGGATGTGTTCGTTGATGCGTGAAGGTTCAACATTACGCCAGGATCTTCAGAAATATAATGGTTCCACAATTTATGTGTGTTGCTCAAAATGTGAACCTACATTTAGCTACATTTTTGGCTAATTATAGGATGTTTGCAGTTAACTAAACACTTTAAAAATCCACCTTGAAAATATTACTGCCCATGGCTGCTTGTATTTAAACGTAAGCCCCGACTGTACAAAAAATACTTACGTTTAATTTGGCAGAGAACTAGGAAAAGGAGTTTTATGTCATAACTTCGTACTAAAAGTGTAATTTTTAAAATTTGTGAACACTGAATTAATTTAATTTATTTTGTGTACTTTATGTATGTAAGAGTAATACTGGCATATTAGTAACATTTACGTGCCAAATAATTTTATATTCGTACTTGATCGACGCTTGAATAAAATGAAAGGGTCCACAGCAATTTTTATTTTACAAATGGCGGAAGGATAAAAAAAAAGAGCAGATAACTATATTCTAAGCAGGGCTATTAAAAGTTCTCACTTTTACCGCGAACAACCTTTACCTGGAAACAGAGGACATAATCGGCTTGAATTAGCTTGCCAGGCATCCTGATTACCTCAATTCCATATAACATGCTTGGGATGCGCTCGTGCAGTCATCAGCTGCCGGGGGAAATTAAAACCGGCGAGTTCATAGCAATATATCCTTCTCTCCGAACGAAGATCCTGGACGTCAAGTATAGGCTTAGCCAAATTTCTGGTAATGGGTGGTCCGATCCTAGGACCCAGAGGCCAACCTCTCGTGGCCACGCTCAAAATATATGTATCGCGGTTAGTTTCCTCAAAACCATTAGAGTCTGTATTCCTCTAGTGTATTAAAAATGAAAACTATAACGAAAAATGCATTGATTATATGCTTGGAAGTCTGTAGTTTGCAGAGTGGAGAGTGAAGTGAGTGTGTGAGTGAATGAAAAGATTTGGGAGGCTCTTAACATCGATATCTATAGAGCTGATGAGGATGAACGAGGTGAGTATGAAGCATCGCCGGAATGCAAGGGCGGGGGAAACGGGAGGTCCCCGACAAAACCCACCGAGCAGCGGCATCGTCCGGCACGATTACCACATGCGAAAATCCGGGGTGGGGGAGGGAGGGCACTGGGAATAAATNCTGGGAATAAATATATATATTATATATATGTATACACACATGACATTTGGCAAAACATTCTTCGTAGGGGCGTACTGCCCCTTTGAAGTTGCAGCTGAAAAACAAATTGATTGTAAATATTGCACAAAATATTTTTAATGGAACTACCATCTTCAGGATAATGTGTAATTGAAAGGATATATACAACTGCTGCAAATATTGTCGTCATCCAATGTCGTCACAGAAAAAATATGGGTTGAACCCCTTATGTTGCATAAAATTTCGTCATTCCGAAGCTAAATTGGTTTTTCAACAAAGGATTATTTTTTTAATAACCATTTTATTAATCAGTACGTTAAAATTAACTAAATAAACCGTCATGTGTTATCGCTCTAAATCCCACCATTTTCGAGTGACTCAAGCATAAATTTCAAAATCATTGTTTGCACCTGGCACGTAAGCAACACTCAGCACATTTGACGTGGGCGGGTGTAGATTGGCAGGCGCACGTTAAAAAACGTCCGCAGAACACACGATGGTGGTCTTCAAGTGAGGTAAACTGGTGAGGTATGTGTGAAACAAACGTAGTTTTAAATAATTTTATTACGAATCTCCACAACGATGCGATGGTGTGCATTACTATTAACACCCCATTCTTCAGTGCATGTAGAACGTTGCCCCATACCTGGTGTGTAATAACGTTCTACTATGCATGTTCAGACAATGAAACCTACACTAACAAGTTGGTATGGCTGTTGGAGTGAGTCTAGGAGAGCAATTTTCACTGAATTGTAGGCTAACACATGTGAACCTTTAATATCGTACGGACATTACAGTACATGTAATTATAAAACACACCTGAACAAATCTTTAACAACACGCGGACATTACAGTACATGAAATCTCAAAACACACCAGAACAAACCTTTAATAACATAAGAACATTACGGTACATACAATTACAAAAAAAAACAGAACAAATATTATTTTTAAAGGGGATCTTCAAAGTGCCGACCACCAACTTTAACGTACAGGATAGAGGGTTGCTGCAAGGATTGTCAGACCCTTCCGAATACTCCTGGCATGTGGCGAATGCTGTCAAACACAGCAAATCTCGCCACCAGGTTTTATTCACTGTCCGCGGGTGTTTTGCACACAAACGTTGAAACATGTCCCTAAATCGAGGAAAAAAAAATTAAATGCGTAATTTCAGATGAACGTGCGAGTCGAGCTAAGGAAGCCAACTCTACCAATCCAGCGTTCAGGATATGCTGCATCCAGACATGTTCGCAAATCTTTGTTTTAAATGTGATAGGGCGCCATCATTATAGAAACACGACTGCATAAGCACGTTAAGTCTGCACCAATAGGAGACAAACTTTTACCTGTTAGGTGGGTTTAGAAAAAGTGTGACTGGCTGGTAGTCTGAAGTATTTTCGCTTACGGTATTTATTTCTTTCTTTATTTTTCAAGCGTATATCATGGTTCACAACTGGTAGCCAAATTTCAAACATTTGTATCCTCTGGTTGCTAATGATATTTATGTTGCAGGCAATAATTGCTGATTACTTCAGTTTCGTTTCTTATGTATTATGTTTCTCTGCTAATGGAGAAGTATGGTCCATGCATGTTTTGCCAGTCCACGTTCAAATATTCATTCTTTATTTGNCTGTTTCTCTGCTAATGGAGAAGTATGGTCCATGCATGTTTTGCCAGTCCACGTTCAAATATTCATTCTTTATTTGCGTTTTTCTTATATTCTTTTATACGTATTGACAATGGCCGGCCAGTTTCACCAATGTTTACACTGCTACACTGTCATGGCATTTGAAGAATGCGTTTTTCTGTTTCTTGTGTTTGATTTGTTTATTTAACATTTCTCACTATGGTTTTTAGGGTTGAGCCGGATTTGAAAGCAGCGCGGATGTTGTGTTTGTTTGCAAACGTTATTTCCACAGATACGCCTGAAATGTATGGAATCGCCGTAGTAGCGGTTGACGCTACCATTATTTGGCTACTGTATTGGTGATTCGGCAAGTGTTCAGTGGATAACCGATTGCAAGTANAGCGGTTGACGCTACCATTATTTGGCTACTGTATTGGTGATTCGGCAAGTGTTCAGTGGATAACCGATTGCAAGTACACAGGTCTTCTTGTTCTATGTGCTGTAACTCTGTGGCCTTAGTTTCTTCTTCCGAACACAGATTTCTATCTCTATAATAGTATAATGTTGGAATGTTGCCAGCTTTAGTTGTGTATGACTTATCTGAGGTAAAAAAAATGTATCCGCAATCGGGACAGTACCTGCATTTTATATTTGTAGTGAGAGAGAGAAAGAGAGAGAGATAGAGTCGTGTATTTCACAGTCTTTAACCTCTTTCTGTTTTACAGCCCTGAGTACAATTTCCACTTGAACAATCATTCACTATCATATTTCATTAATTAACCAGTGTGTGCCAACTGTATCAGTCTCTCGTGAACTTTTCCCATCTCCGCTCCAACACGCGGTGGATCACATAACACCGTAGCACTCACCCAAGAACACCTCTATCATTCCCACTAGCGCACAGGTCACCGTCTCTGTGCTAAAAAATTACATAGACCAAAGATGAGGTAGACCGATCTCGCTGGCTGCTCACAAAAAGTCTCCGCGGCCTAACAGTGAAATGCTTTTCTGCCAAAACGTATAGCAAAAACAGCATGGACTGGATTTGAGGTTAGAGCAATGATTAGTAAACAAGTGCTTTGAGATGTTTGTATACCTTTTCTAACAAATTTATATTATAGGTTGACTAAATTCAAATTGGTATTTTATTAATATTAAAGTGCTTGTCTTTCGAAATTGAGATATAAAACCAACGCATTCATCACTGTCAACCATGTGACTTTGACAGTTGTGTTCCTTTCGGGTAGGTCAATGTTGGTCACATGCGCAGAAGACAAATAATCAGTCTAATTCATCTTTAGTCTATGAAAAATTACCACCAGCACTCGTGAAATCACCAGGAATATCTACTCACTGGACACCACTACACAAAACACGGCGGGATAAATGGGCTGTATTTACACCTGCGCTAATTTTTGCCACATTATTTTAAACTTACGCACAACAGGAGATAACCTTATTCGACATTAAGACTTTTCTCAAAAGGAAAGACAGTCCGTGACATTGTGGAAGTTATAAGCAGGCGTGTGCCAATCACGTCACATTTCTCCTCCATCCCGGTTTCACTCGTGGCGTAGTCTACTGTTCCCCGTCCTTATTTAGTAAGTCACCAGTATCGCGGTGAAGAAAGAACCCGGGAACGGTTAGTTAAAGGGGGAGGGGGGCAGACTGTGGGTCCGCAAACACTGTACAGTCCTTGAAGTGCCTACGTAAATCATCGCTTGGCGTTGAGAAATGTCGCTGGAAGGCATGGACTGTGACCTGGCGATTATTGTCGACTCTTGCTCGTCGACGTTGAAGGTGCAGCAGCATGTGTGCTCGATTTATATTCCAACAAGTATAGAGCTCGTCGAAAACTGTGTTCACGTCTCAACCAAATCACAACTTCACTATTAGCTAAAATTGCAGCGCTAGCTATTCCTATACACGTAGGGAAGTAACTTACATTCACCACGTAACTATCAGTTTACGTACCACATTACCGGTTCTGTGTCCGTATTTATGACTCCCCCCAATCCCCTCACATTCACTGCCGGCAGAAATAACTGGCGGTCTGATAGTAGACAATAAACTCATTTCGACTAAAATATGACATCATGACTGAGGGGGTTGACATGACAATTTGTTATGAAATATTTGAAGTAATATTTATGATTTCTTAATAAAAATAAATTACTATCATTTAATTTTGTACTTAGTTGTCGTTGTTTGTTTACATCTGTATTCATTCTATTTATGAATTCCTTTCCATTTTACTCAGCTTATTTATTTAAGTTGTGTTTATTTATGGTGGGACTATTTTCGTAAACAAAAGTTTAGTTTTATTATATTAAAAAATGAATGCATTTATTACGCAAAAACCTATTTATATTTAGTGGAAGGGTGTCAAAATACATTATAGCGGGAAGGGGGGGGAGGGTGTAACTAAAAGTGTCACCAGTGCGTACACTAAATAATGTAAATCATTTTTTCGTTTCTTTCCAGTTTCAAGGGGTTCTGAAGTTTGTCGCTAGTATTCTAAACTCAGGACAAATGTTGTGAATACCTGTTGCACTAGTCGGAATAATTGCTACTTGGATTGCTATACTTGGATTTCGATCGCCGCTAATACGAACAGAAGTCAAAATAATTGCAATCAGAATGACTTTGAAATCATGCTCGTTCCTGTTATATTTCGTTTCTAGCACCGAGACCAACTCTACAATACAAAGTTTGGCACAATATTCCTTCATATCTCCTCTCNGCTCGTTCCTGTTATATTTCGTTTCTAGCACCGAGACCAACTCTACAATACAAAGTTTGGCACAATATTCCTTCATACCTCCTCTCCTTNACCAACTCTACAATACAAAGTTTGGCACAATATTCCTTCATATCTCCTCTCCTTTTCCTCTCCGTCCTTGGCATCAAGGATGCATGTCCTTGCCTACCAGAAAAGCAGTGAGTATTGTGGGTCACGTAAAGGATTAGCAAGCCCTTGGAAGTGGTGAAGACGCTCTCCTTGTGGATTATTGGTGGTTCCCCAGTCCCCGAATAATAATGCAGCGATGACGCACGTGCCCAACGCACAACATTCTCTTTCGGTGGCGCGCGAAAGAGGGACGCAATCTGACTGGCAAAATCTTCAGCGCAGGTCTCCTTTCCGTGACAATCCTTTCTCCGCTTCGAAATGTTGCGAAGTTGGTGACGGTCTATTTGCTTACTTTATAATGACGTTGTTAAAGCGCTCTCACTACAGCCAAATTTTTTCGAAGGAAATACAAGCCATTCGATTTTTTTGAGATTTGCCATTTACTGTTGTGGAGAAATTATCAAGAACACGCCTGTTAAAACCGCATATCTTCAGCATTTGTATAAGTTCACAGGCATTTTTGAAAACGAGTGAATATGCGAAAGAATCATTATTCTAATTCACGGTATTGAATGTTGCGAACCTGTTTGCTCCTGTTTCATTGGACCGTAGGCTTTCACAAACGTTAATATACTCAAAGCTTTTGGGTTTGAGCCGCATCAGGAGGTTTTCTTTCAACTTTTCGGCAGTTATTTCAGCTATTTCTTGATGATAGCAGTAGTGTAACAAATTTCGAGTAAATATTTCGGCATTAATCGGGACAAAAAACGGGCCATTAATAAAATACATATGATTTATTTACAATCCTGAGTTAAACATATATCATAATTATTAATTAATTAATTATTTTTTAAACATTTTTATTCTCGCAGTTTAAATACGTAAAAGTTGTGACTTTCTGTTGTTTCGGGAAACACGCCTCTTAAATTTAAACATCTACTTTAATTTTTAGGGGTTTGACCGCATTTTAGATCGTTCTGCCCCACTGTGCATAGAAGCGCTGTGACTCACTTGTTTACCTTGGGCATGTACGGGAGGTTNGTTTTAGATCGTTCTGCCCCACTGTGCATAGAAGCGCTGTGACTCACTTGTTTACCTTGGGCATGTACGGGAGGTTTTTAAAACTAGTCTGTGTTGTTATTCAAAACAGTTTAGGAGAAGCGGTCTTGACGAAGCAGAGAGCCTCCCCATAAATCAACAAGATGACTGGCGTGATGTAATGCTGTGCTCAAGTATGTTGGTTGAACTTGCATGCATTTATAAGGGCGAATTTCCTTTGCAAGTTATCGGCTTGCCATCGGTGGTTAGTCCAAACAGCCTGAAACACGTCAGGCATGACATTCATTCACTCGTGGTAGTTTCATCGTGGATAAGTGTCGTGAGAAGAAAGGCAGGAAGGTTTTAAAGGAAACAGGGCTAGCCGGCGTTGTGATAGTGCATGTCAACAATATTCTTCTCTTCAACTATCATAACGTACAGGAGTCGGTGGTCTGAGGCAGGAGTGGGACTTAAGTGCTTTTTTCGGGGTGGAATACTTAAGCATAGACATGCAGGAGATACGTGTATATTAACTGCAGGGAGTCGGCTTCGTTGAAAAGGTATAATAAAAACTGATCGGGATGANAAATACAAGCCATTCGATTTTTTTGAGATTTGCCATTTACTGTTGTGGAGAAATTATCAAGAACACGCCTGTTAAACCCGCATATCTTCAGCATTTGTATAAGTTCATAGGAATTTTTTGAAAACGAGTGAATATGCAAAAGAGTCATTATTCTAATTCACGGTATTGAATGTTGCGAACCTGTTTGCTCCTGTTTCATTAGATCGTAGGCTTTCACAAACGTTAATATACTCAAAGCTTTTGGGTTTGAGCCGCATCAGAGGGTTTTCTTTTCAACTTTTCGGCAGTCATTTCAGCTATTGCTTGATGATAGCAGTAGTGTAACAAATTTCGAGTAAATATTTCGGCATTAATCAGGACAAAAAACGGGCCATTAATAAAATTCATATGATTTATTTACAATCCTGAGTTAAACATATGTCATAATTATTAATTAATTAATTATTTTTTAAACATTTTTATTTTCGCAGTTTAAATACGTAAAAGTTGTGACTTTCTGTTGTTTCGGGAAACACGCCTCTTAAATTTAAACATCTACTTTAATTTTTGGGAGTTTGACCACGTTTTAGATCGTTCTGCCCCACTGTGCATAGAAGCGCTGTGACTCACTTGTTTACCTTGGGCATGTACGGGAGGTTTTTAAAACTAGTCTGTGTTGTTATTCAAAACAGTTTAGGAGAAGCGGTCTTGACGAAGCAGAGAGCCTCCCCATAAATCAAAAGATGACTGGCGTGATGTAATGCTGTGCTCAAGTATGTTGGTTGAACTTGCATGCATTTATAAGGACGAATTTCCTTTGCAAGTTATCGGCTTGCCATCGGTGGTTAGTCCAAACAGCCTGAAACACGTCAGGCATGACATTCATTCACTCGTGGTAGTTTCATCGTGGATGAGTGTCGTGAGAAGAAAGGCAGGGAAGTTTTAAAGGAAACAGGTATACCCGGCGTTGTGATAGTGCATGTCAACAATATTCTTCTCTTCAACTATCCTAATGTACAGGAGTCGGTGGTCTGAGGCAGGAGTGGGACTAAGTGCTTTTTCGGGGTGGAATACTTAAGCATAGACTTGCAGGAGATACGTGTATATTAACTGCAGGGAGTCGGCTTCGTTGAAAAGGTATAATAAAAACTGATCGGGATGATTATCTTTCTTTCGTTGGTCGTGCTGGAATAATTTTTATTGGAACCAGAGCTGTGGAATGTACTACACATCTGATGGAGGGGCAAGTACACATTTGGGTGCACCCTTTCTTTTAGACTCTCCCCGGACGCCTTGAAAACACAAGGAACGAATGCAAAATAGATACGTTAGTCCCCGCGTGATACTAGACGTAAAGCATGCCGTGTGCGCTGGTGTCTGTAGGAACATCAGAGAGCTAATTATGCCTGTCGCCAGGCAACGATATACAACACGTTTCACTAAGGCATTTTTGATGCAATATAATTCGTGTTTTTCTCACGTCAGCAGGTGGGCGGATATTTTGTGACTGGTGGAGCCACTCTCTTTGTTCTGGCACTAAATATCTAGTTTCTACCTGTGCATACCGCCGTTTATTATTTTTTAAACTAGAATATTTTTAACAACAGGGTTTTTTTTTTGTTTCAAGGATTTATGTTTGTAGATATACAAATAAGACGTAATTTTTTTTAAAATATAAAATGTACTAATGCGTGCTACTTTTTGTGTAGCTGTTATAAATTTCAAGGCAACAAAACGAGCCCTTCCCCATATTAGGATAATAAATTTCCTTATATTAATTTGTCGAATGCCTTCTCCACTTTTCAGTGGTGTGTATGTCGATAGTATATTAAAGTTGCATATAAGTGACGCAACTACTCTAAGTAACGCACCAGAATAGATTGTTCACGGTTATTTGAGCACTTGTAAAATCAACCTTTGAAAAATATTACTCACCCTACATGCATATATTTTAACGGACTCTCTAACTTGCATGTTTCCAGTAAAGTTGGTAACGACTGAGATAAATTAGTTCCACTTCTTAACGTTGCATTAAAAGTGTTATGTAAACATTTGTGGAAACTGAATTCATTTCTTTTGCTTTCTGCTATTTTAATGAATACAAAGATAATAATTAGCAAATTTGTAAAATAATTACTTTTGCAATAATTTCGCAGTTTCACTTGGACGAGGCATAAGTAAAATGACCGGGCCCATGACAACGTTAATTTTACACGTGGTGGAAGAATACACAATGTGCTTACAAGTAGAACTTTAGCAGGGCTCCCGAAAATGCTTGGTTTACCATGAATAGCCTATAAGATTAAATATCCGTACAGGAGCGCGTGGGGCGTCGGCTGGGACTGAGGCACACTTTTGTCCAAATCCAGCCTGATTTCTTTTATCCCAGGAACTCCAGCACCCGGGGACTCGAGAGGCTCGTGAAATTTACTTTTGTGCACTAGCTGCCCGCGCCTCTACGCATTTATTGATTCCACGTGGCATTTTGATATTGTATCGCTAAACAGCAAAATATCTTTAAAATTGCAGAAAAACATTTCTGGGTACTAGAACAGTCTTAGGTCATTTGTTCACTAAAGACGGCCGTGCGTTTGTGCCGATTTCTCCCTCTCTTCAGGAAGTAGCTATGTACATCCACAACCGAGGCCATGGCGGTTTAATGCCAATGACGAGAGGATGCATTCTTACTGCAGTGCATATTGGTTGTATGTCTACGCGTATGAGTCTCAACAGTTACACGCACTTATCAAGCCCTGCCTACCAAGGGTGGTTCTTGTCGATGGGTGCAGGGGCACGTGCCCTCCCAACCAAAGTTTAATATGCCCCAGCAATGAAATGCTCTTTTGTGCATTTTTATTTCATTATTTAAGTGTACAAGTAACATATTCGGTCATTAAGTTCTGTATCACTAGGTTGCGAATAGTGTCGCCTTACTTTAGGCACGGTCGATGTTTTTCCTCGCAGTTTTGGGGCACGTGCCCACGCTGCTGTACGTTTTTTCCTTGCCGAAGGCACACGAGACGTCTCGGAAATAGCCGAAGTTCGGCGGATTCGGGGCACAAGCCACCTGTGCGCACGCGATTCAGGTAGTGCTGTAACAGCTCAATAGATAGCAGGTGCGTCTCGTCTGCGATACTTACTTATGCCTGTCGCAACAATGTGTTTTCGACATCATAACACATTATGTACTGTTACTGTTACAGTATTATATTCAAGGTTTGAGAATTTGTGAATAAGTATGTTTAAACCACATTGCATGATATCAGAGTTTTTGAAGTTTGTGTTTTTTCTCTTCAGTTTTTATGTTTATACACACTGTTTTTCTTGTGTTACAGAACTGACATGTAACATGTCATGTTAATTCAATAAACAAAGTGAATGAACAGAATTAAAATTTGTTTTAGGGAAGCATATAATATATAATGATAGGCTTTACCTATTATGCAGAAATTCTTTGTTTTCATGTCACAAATTCAGTTTCAGAGGTATTATTGGAAATGTTTGATTATAGAAAATTTATTTACAATTTACTAGTTGTTAAATACTTTTGTGTCTAATTTTTACTGTGTGTTATTTCCTACTTGCAAAAGCATAAACTTATTGATGAAATATAAATATGTTTCTGGCNGTCTAATTTTTACTGTGTGTTATTTCCTACTTGCAAAAGCATAAACTTATTGATGAAATATAAATATGTTTCTGGCGTTTTACAACTAGGAAACAACACAATAAAAATTAAGCACAAAAAAAATTCAACAACTCGTAAAATGTAAATTTTGTACAATCGTACATTGTCAGTAATTCGTCTAAATCCAAAATTATAACACGAAAACGAAGAATTTCTGTGAAAGAAGCGAAGTCAAGCATTAAATTAAAAATCTTGGCCCTCTCTGGACACAGCTTATTCTAACGCAAACCTATCAAACCCAAAAGAGAAATTATACACATAATTTGATTTTAAAAAATTTTATGAAGCCATTTGGTAAGGTTGGTAAGACGATTTGATGATAAAACAGTGTTTTATTGTTTTTGTCGTGTTCTTTTTGGTTCTGACGATATGTGAATGGCTACAGGTGTTGTCGGCATTAAAGTATTTGGATGACAAGATTAAAAAACATTTAAGTAACAAACTACGCTTGAAATGAAATGAAAATGGTAATACTGGGGCAGGTAGATATAAGAAAGCCTTTTGATAGAGTCGGCTGTACAGAAGGTCAATTAAAAAACATAATGAACTAGTGGAAACAGTAGATACATAATTTATAGAATAATAGGACGCAATAGATTTTGTAGTTTTTCTAGTCGAGTCTTGGTGATAATTTTGAGACTACTAAAAGTAAAAAAAGCCGGGTGTATTTAGAGGTTAGTTAGAGTTCGTTGCATCTTAAATAAAGTATTGTATTAATATTTAATTTAGTGCCGCCCTTTGAAATCCTTCCTGGAGCCGGCCCTGCAGCACGTGCCTCTAGTCAGTTAAGAGTCNTAATAGGACGCAATAGATTTTGTAGTTTTTCTAGTCGAGTCTTGGTGATAATTTTGAGACTACTAAAAGTAAAAAAAGCCGGGTGTATTTAGAGGTTAGTTAGAGTTCGTTGCATCTTAAATAAAGTATTGTATTAATATTTAATTTAGTGCCGCCCTTTGAAATCCTTCCTGGAGCCGGCCCTGCAGCACGTGCCTCTAGTCAGTTAAGAGTCGTCGGTCTCTAAGGCGTGACGTGACGCCTTACGTGCGAGGAAGCCGGGTCGTTAATGTATCGTACCCACTATAGTCTATTCGCGGTTTCTTCGTACATTTTGAATCAAACCCTTGGAAAATCTCTTCATGTATGACGTGTTTGGTTGTTTCCCAAATATGTATTCCATATATCACAGACGTTTCATACGTGAGCTATTGGCTAAATATACATTTTTACTCATTTCAAGAAAATGTAGAACAAGTTCTAAACGAAAATCTTGGAAGGAATTTGAGTCATTCAATGGCTTGAAAGACAAAATGGCCACAATTATGACGCCCGAGTAACGTCACGCATTAGTCAAGGAATTGAATTCGATAAATTTGAAGTGATCTTTCATAATGTGAAAGGGCGTTAACAGTTAGACCACTATGAACGAGTGCCACTCGGGGTACTACAAAAAGGAAAATTTCTCTGCCACTGAAAACAAAATTCTCGTGGATGTAGTCCCATTGTTTCGTTAATATTCGTCAGGATTTTAAAAGAACTTTACAGCAGATGAATTCTAATTATCGGGAATAAAAATAATTAACATTTTATAACAACTCAAATCAACAATCTAGAACCTATTACGTAAAAAAAGATATTTTATTGGGACATTATCAACTCGGCACTCTATTGGCTGACAGTCAGCCAATAATAAACGTTGTTCAGTGTAGTAAGCGCGGGGAAATGTGGTGTAGACCAATAGAACGGCAATAAGTGAGAAATTAGAGACCAACAGAAATGGCGTTCCTGTAATTCAGCATATAAGTGACACAATTCTAGCGTGTCTTCAACGGTATGTTCACGGTAAAATGAGCACTTTCGAAAGCCTTGTATGCATATTGTGTGTTCTTCAACCGCATGTAAAATTATCTTTGCCATGGGCCTGATCACTTTATAAATGCGTCGGTCAAGTGAAACCGTGATACTATTATAGAAGTAAATATTTTACAGATTTACTAATTCTTACTCCTATATGCATTGGAAAATAGAAAGTAAACGAAGTCATTTAATTATTCACAAATACTTATGTAACACGTTTAATTAGACGTTAAGACACGGAACTACTTTCCCACAGTCGTTACCAACTTTACTGGGCGCATGTAACTAAGTGTGCCCGTTGAAATATTCTCACGTAGGAGCAGGGACATTTTTCAAAGGTTGATTTCGAAAGATCTCACTTTATCGTGAAGAGCCTTGTGTCAATGTGTACATAGTGCATAAAGTGTTAAGGCACCCGGAAGAGCACGCTAGAAGGGAAGGTGGCTGCTGATTGCGGTGGTGGGTGTTGGCAGGTGTGGCGGCGACGAAGGAGAAGGAGGATGTCGTCGCGCAGGAGTGCCACGTCCAGGCGCACGGCGAGTCCTGCATGGGCGCCCAGAACAGCTCCCACAAGCGGTTCAACCACGCCTACAAGGAGCTCTACAACAAGAACGGCCAAGACGCCCTGCAAGACTACAGTGAGTTTATTTATTTATTTTCAAATTACTCCAGCGATACCACGATGAGCCGGAGCCCTGGGATATAAAGTTTGTCAACAAAGTTACAACACAAACATATACCTATAAACGTATTTCAGTATATCTCATTACAGACACTATAAATCATGTTACATCACAACACATATCATTACAAACGCTATACATCATATAAACACATAGTTACAATAGCAGAGCTAAAAACAAATGCACGGTCAGTGAACAGGTAAGAAACATGGCATATACTATAATATACACTAGACATTACGTATTCATAAATTCTTCAACAGAATAAAAACCGTGTCCCAGAAGAAACTTTTCGAGATTAACATTTTCTGTTTAAAGTTCTATGATTTTTTTACTTCAGTAGGTAATTATTTGAAATATCTGATACGTGCAAAACGCACACTCTTCTGCACAATATGCAGGTGGTTGCTGGACAAGTGTAAATAATCTTTTTTCCTATTATTGTAGGAATGTATCGCATAAATTTTAGCAGTGGCGTGTGGTGAACTGCTGCAAGGTGGGCTGGTGCTTGCTCAGTGCTGCACATTCTCGGTGCACGCAGCAGGAGCCAGTAACCACATCGCTGCCTGGGGAAACTGAATGCATTCCGACCACTCACAAGCGAGCAGCAAAGGATCCATTACACGCGTCCTGTGCCGTCGGACGTTCTAGTGGTGGAAGTGTAAACCAGTAAGCAACAGGGTACAGCACAGAGCTAACCCCAGCTTACCTTGCAACCGTTCACCACACGCCACTAATTTTTATCAAAATCTATAGGATTTTTTTTATAAAAAACTATATTAATGAAAAACTGCATTGGCCTGTAAACGTTAAAACACCCAGATTTGTAAACAATGGACGGCACGAGTCTGTTTTAATAACATGCTTGCGGATGAACACTTCTGAAACCATCCTTCGAAGGGGATGAAGAGATTTGGGCGGCTCTTAACAGCGAGGTTTTGAGAGCCGATGAGGGTGATTGAGATGAGTATGGATCAGCGCCGGAATGAGGGGCGAGGGAAACGGGAGATCCCCGAGAAAACCCACCGACCAGCGGCATCGTCTGGCACGATTCCCACATGCGAAAGTCCAGGAGTGACCCGGCCGGGGATTGAACCCGGTTCGCCTTGGTGGAATACGAGCAGGCTAACCGCTCAACCACCGCGGCCCCTCCTTCGAAGGAGGAGGCTTTGCCTCTACCTGCATACATTTAACGAACACACCTGCTTGTATGCTTCCGGTAAAGTTGGTAGCGACATAGGAAAAGCAGTTTTCATGTTTTGAACGCCGTATTAAAGGTGTAACGTTTAAATCTTTGGACGCCGATTTTCCACATGACCAGGACGGAAACGGCGATGTAACGTTTGCAGGGTGATCCATTCCGACACTTCAACTTTGTGACTAATGACACGATTGAAATAAATCTAATCTGGTTCGATCGGGTGCACTACTACGATGCGAACATGGCCTTGAGTGGACGCCGCGCATGCGCAAGGCGTGTGTGGGGATGTGCGGCGACTGGCGGCAATTGTGAGCGTGGGCGAAAATTTCCGGGCAGTTTATCTCGCGACTCCGATGTGCTAGCGCGATGATTTTGGTGCCAGACGAAAGATATCTTNTGATCTGGTTCGATCGGGTGCACTGCTACAATGCGAACGTGACCTTGAGTTGACGCCGCGCATGCGCAAGGCGTGTGTGGGGATGTGCGGCGACTGGCGGCAATTGTGAGCGTGGGCGAAAATTTCCGGGCAGTTTATCTCGCGACTCCGATGTGCTAGCGCGATGATTTTGGTGCCAGACGAAAGATATCTTCTACGTATGCTGACTTAAAGCCATAAAAGCCAAGTATCAATTTCATTAAATTCATTTCAGTCCCATAACCCAAAGAAAGTATCACCATCCAACGCTGACGTAGTCACGTAAAACCTACTACCGTGTCCTCAGCACAGCCACACCACAATTTTTTTTTAAATTTTGTTTGTGTTTGTTTCATTCATATAAGAAAATTAAATACGCTTGGGTCGAGGTATGGATATAGTCCATTCTGTTTACTTCAAACTTTTCTGAATCCCTGCCAAAGTTCTACTCTCAGGCTATTCCTCCGCCTCATGCAAACAAAACTTAACCAAGTCTAGGAAATTACACCAAAGGGACAGCGCACCGTATTCGTGCGCACTCAGTTTAATAACATTCTGGATGAGCACTATTTTTTACTAGGTATTACCAACATACCTATTTCCTCTCTGTTTTTATTCATATTAATTACAAATGAAATATTATAATTTACATACAAAACATAGGTAAAGGCTTAATTTAAAGAAACATAAGATACTTTTATGTTAACATAAGTATAAAACGCTTGTGATATATGACGTATTCAGAAAATAACCAGATACATCATGCATGAGGTGATTGTTCAAAGGTTTGATTGAAAAAGTGTGACGATACCGCGAACGGACTATAGTCATCGGGTCTATCCTTATGTTTATTTTACATGTGGGGGAGGGATGCCAAGTTGGCCGGCTGAAAAGCGTATCCTAAAGGAGAACTTTCAAAGTGTTCATTTAATCGCGAACGGGCTATACCTACAAAAAACGAATATGCCAACTGCGCAGTGACTAATTTGGTGCTTCAATATTGCTTTTTTTTTTTTTTTTAAATAGTAAAATCCACGTGGTTTAGACTCTTAATTATCGTACTGTTTACGTAAAAACTTGCTTCGAGTGCTAGCACCTTACCTCTTACAGAGTTAAGATAAAATCAGGATATATTCACGCGATGAAATTTTTAAACACGCATCTGATGAAAACCAAATTTAAACAAACGTTCCCTTTGTTTTTGATTACATGACTTCGACAGTCTGCTGGCAGTTCGCGAGGCAAAGTTAGTGACATGCAAAGAAGACGAAAAACATTCTACCGGTCTTATTGAAGCTGTTAGTTCACCATCACAGTATTGAATACGCGCGTTTCTTCACGAAATACCACATCGGATATTGATCTCCGTGGACGTGTCACGCCATATAAAATTATCGATAGTACGTAGGCCAGCAAAGCTGTAGTGTAGGAATATCAGCGCTGAAAAATGAACAATCAGACTCCCATGGCGTTCTCTGATGCCAGTCTGTTAGGTCATTAAACTCTTCTGAAGCGCTCCTAGTTTATGGGCATGTATAATTCTATGTTATGTTATTTCTTCCGATAGCTAATTTTTTTTATGTATTAGATTTTCATTGTGATAGCAGTTATGTATATTGTATGCTTACCAAATCTTGATAGTCTCAAAATACACCCTAGGTTAAACAGTTGGCAGAAGTGTTAAGTTTAGTTTAATTAATTGCATTCATTAAATATTTTTTGTTTACATGTTTGTACAAAGATATTGGACAAGTCTGAGTTTACATAAACAAAAGTAAGTGATTACATAAAGGAATAAAACCCAGATAGCATTTTAGCTTGCTGCAAGCTTGTAATTTGACGTGAATTTGCTGTCAAGCATGCTTGTCATACCATGTGTGATTCAGTCATGATGCAAGCCTAATTTATTTTTAATGGCAAGCTTGTATATGGCTTGAATTATACTTATAGCTTTCCAAGTCGAGTGTAACTAATCAAGCATGCTACAAGCTTGAAATGTGGAGACTAATTAACTTCATTCAAACTTACTGGCTTGATTAAGCATGCCACAATACAGGCTTTCAAACTTGATTCAAGCTTATTATGGTATTCGCAGATGAACGAAGGCAAGTTCTACTAGTCATCTGAACTATTTTATAGTGGCCATTTTAACTATATAAAAAAAATTGATTACCTTGAAGGTGCCATCGCAGGGGCACGTAAGTGGATAAAGGCACGGGACATGGTAGTGTGTATACAGAAAACATCACAATATTGTACCACAGCAAGCATGTATTGCAGGGGACTAACACTGCAGGATACACTTAGTATTGTGTTGGGTTGGACCACCCGTAGCATGGAGACAGGCGGTGATACGGTCTGGCATGNGCCGGAGCCCTGGGATATAAAGTTTGTCAACAAAGTTACAACACAAACATATACCTATAAACGTATTTCAGTATATATCATTACAGACACTATAGATCATGTTACATCACAACACATATCATTACAAACACTATACATCATATAAACACATAGTTACAATAGCAGAGCTAAAAACAAATGCACGGTCAGTGAACAGGTAAGAAACATAGCATATACTGTAATATACACTAGACATTACGTATTCATAAATTCTTCAACAGAATAAAAACCGTGTCCCAGAAGAAACTTTTCGAGATTAATATTTTCTGTTTAAAGTTCTATGATTTTTTACTTCAGTAGGTAATTAGTTGAAATATCTTATACCTGCAAAACGCACACTCTTCTGCACAATATGCAGGTGGTTGCTGGACAAGTGTAAATAATCTTTTTTCTTATTATTGTAGGAATGTATCGCATAAATTTTAGCAGTGGCGTGTGGTGAACTGCTGCAAGGTGGGCTGGTGCTTGCTTAGTGCTGTACATTCTTGGTGCACCCAGCAGGAGCCAGTAACCACAGTGCAGCCCAGGGAAACTGAATGCATTCCGACCACTCACAAGCGAGCAGCAAGGGACCCATTACACGCGTCCTGTGGCGTCAGCTGCCGAGCTACGTTTTAGTGGCGGAAGTGTAAACCAGCAAGCAACGGGGTACAGCACAGAGCTAACGCCAGCTTACCTTGCAACCGTTCACCACACGCCACTGATTTTTTATCAAAATCTACAGAATTATTTATAAAAAAACTATATTAATGAAAAACGGCATTGGCCTGTAAACGTTAAAACACCCAGCTTTGTAAACAATGGACGGCACGAGTCTGTTTTTATAACATGCTTGCGGATGAACACTTCTGAAACCATCCTTCGAAGGGGATGAAGAGATTTGGGCGGCTCTTAACAGCGAGGTTTTGAGAGCCGATGAGGGTGATTGAGATAAGTATGGATCAGTGACAGAATGAGGGGCGAGAGAAACGGGAGATCCCCAAGAAAACCCGCCGACCAGCGGCATCGTCTGGCACGATTCCCACATGCGAAAGTCCAGGAGTGACCCGGTCGGGGATTGAACCCGGTTCACCTTGGTGAGCAGGCTAACCGCTCAGCCACCGCAGCCCCTCCTTCGAAGGAGGAGGCTTTGCCTCTACCTGCATACATTTAAGGAACACACCTGCTTGTATGCTTCCGGTAAAGTTGGTAGCGACATAGGAAAAGCAGTTTTCATGTTTTGAACGTCGTATTAAAGGTGTAACGTTTAAATCTTTGGACGCCGATTTTCCACATGACCAGGACGGAAACGGCGATGTAACGTTTGCAGGGTGATCCATTCCGACACTTCAACTTTGTGACTAATGACACGATTGAAATAAATCTAATCTGGTTCGATCGGGTGCACTACTACGATGCGAACATGGCCTTGAGTGGACGCCGCGCATGCGCAAGGCGTGTGTGGGGATGTGCGGCGACTGGCGGCAATTGTGAGCGTGGGCGAAAATTTCNTGACGCCGCGCATGCGCAAGGCGTGTGTGGGGATGTGCGGCGACTGGCGGCAATTGTGAGCGTGGGCGAAAATTTCCGGGCAGTTTATCTCGCGACTCCGATGTGCTAGCGCGATGATTTTGGTGCCAGACGAAAGATATCTTCTACGTATGCTGACTTAAAGCCATAAAAGCCAAGTATCAATTTCATTAAATTCATTTCAGTCCCATAACCCAAAGAAAGTATCACCATCCAACGCTGACGTAGTCACGTAAAACCTACTACCGTGTCCTCAGCACAGCCACACCACAATTTTTTTTTAAATTTTGTTTGTGTTTGTTTNGTCACGTAAAACCTACTACCGTGTCCTCAGCACAGCCACACCACAATTTTTTTTTAAATTTTGTTTGTGTTTGTTTCATTCATATAAGAAAATTAAATACGCTTGGGTCGAGGTATGGATATAGTCCATTCAGGGTTACTTCAAACTTTTCTGAATCCCTGCCAAAGTTCTACTCTCAGGATATTCCTCCGCCTGATGCAAACAAAACTTAACCAAGTCTAGGAAATTACACCAAAGGGTCAACGCACCGTATTCGTGCGCACTCAGTTTAATAACATTCTCCATGAGCACTATTTTTTACTAGGTATTACCAACATACCTATTTCCTCTCTGTTTTTATTCATATTAATTACAAATGAAATATTATAATTTACATACAAAACATAGGTAAAGGCTTAATTTAAAGAAACATAAGATACTTTTATGTTAACATAAGTATAAAACGCTTGTGATATACGACGTATTCAGAAAATAACCATATACGTCATACATAAGGTGATTGTTCAAAGGTTTGATTGAAAAAGTGTGACGATACCGCGAACGGACTATAGTCATCGGGTCTATCATTATGTTTATTTTACATATGAGGGAGGGATGCCAAGTTGGCGGAAAAGCTTATCCTAAAGGAGAACTTTCAAAGTGTTAATTTAACCGCGAACGGGCTGTACCTACAATAAAATTAATATGCCAACTGTGCAGTGACCAATGTGGTGCTTCAATATTTGACTTCTTTTGCTACTAGAATAGTAAAAACCACGTGGTTTAGACTCTTAATTATCGTACTGTTTACGTAAAAACTTGCTTCGAGTACTAGCACCTTACCTCTTACAGTGTTAAGATAAAATCAGGATATATTCACGCGATGTAATTTTTAAACACTCATCTGATGGAAACCAAATTTAAACAAACGTTCCCTTTGTTTTTGATTACATGATTTCGACAGTCTGCTGGCAGTTTGCGAGGCAAAGTTAGTGACATGCAAAGAAGACGAAAAACATTCTACCGGTCTTATTAAAGCTGTTAGTTCACCGTCACAGTGTTGAATACACGCGTTTCTTCACGAAATACCACATCGGATATTGATCTCCGTGGACGTGTCACGCCATATAAAATTATCGATAGTACGTAGGCCAGCAAAGCTGTAGTGTAGGAATATCAGCGCTGAAAAATGAACAATCAGACTCCCATGGCGTTCTCTGATGCCAGTCTGTTAGGTCATTAAACTCTTCTGAAGCGCTCCTAGTTGATGGGCATGTATAATTCTATGTTATGTTATTTCTTCCGATAGCTAATTTTTTTTATGTATTATATTTTCATTGTGATAGCAGTTATGTATTTTGTAGGCTTACCAAATCTTGATAGTCTCAAAATACACCCTAGGTTAAACAGTTGGCAGAAGTGTTAAGTTTAGTTTAATTAATTGCATTCATTAAATATTTTTTGTTTACATGTTTGTACAAAGATATTGGACAAGTCTGAGTTTACATAAACAAAAGTAAGTGATTACATAAAGGAATAAAACCCAGATAGCATTTTAGCTTGCTGCAAGCTTGTAATTTGACGTGAATTTGCTGTCAAGCATGCTTGTCATACCATGTGTGATTCAGTCATGATGCAAGCCTAATTTATTGTTAATGGCTTGCATATGGCTTGAATTATACTTATAGCTTTCCAAGTTGAGTGTAACTAATCAAGCATGCTACAAGCTTGAAATGTGGAGACTAATTAGCTTGATTCAAACTTGCTGGCTTGCACAAGCATGCCGTAAGTTTACAGGCTTTCAAACTTGATTCAAGCTTATTATGGTATTCGGAGACGAACGAAGGCAAGTTCTACTGGTCATCTGAACTGTTTTACAGTGTCCATTTTAATTATATACATTCATTTGCAAAAAAAAAATTGATTACCTTGAAGCTGCCATTGCAGGGACACGTAAGTGGATAAAGGCATAGGACATGGTAGTGCGTATGCAGAAAACATCACGATATTGTACCACATCAAGCATGTATTGCAGGGGACTAACACTGCAGGATACACTTTGTATGGTGTTGGGTTGGACCACCCGTAGCATGGAGACAGGCGGCGATACGGTCTGGCATGGCGGCATACAGACGCCTGATGTTCTCCTGAGGAAGATCCTGCCACAGCTGGCACAAAATACTCTCCAACCCCGCTGTAGTTGTCGCCGACCGAAGTTGCCGTACAATCTGGTCGCAAACGTTTTCGACGGGTGAGAGGTCTGGGGACCTCGCTGGCCAAGGAAGCATGTTGACATCACGAAGGCAGGCCAGAGATACCCGTGCTGTATGAGACCGGGCATTATCCTGCAGAAAATGGGCCTGTAAAGCTGCACCAGTAAGAGGAGCACACGTGGTCGCAGAATTTCCTGAACGCACCGCCCTTTCGTTCCAGCGCTGCTCCATAACTCACCTCAGTCACCCTCGTCGGCTCTCAAGACTTCACTCGTAAGAGCCGTCCAAATCTCTTCATTCGCGTAAACAAATCGCATTAATCGCAAATGGGACATGGGCAATGACGCCACTGTCGCAACCTTCGTTGTACTCGCGTAATTCGTTCAGGGTGATTTTTTTTCAATCGAGTGTACTTTAAGGCTGAATGAAGTACATATTAAACAGCAAATTGAATTACAGTCGAACGGTTATTTTTTATTAAAAAAANTACTTTAAGGCTGAATGAAGTACATATTAAACAGCAAATTGAATTACAGTCGAACGGTTATTTTTTATTAAAAAAATAATGTTTCTCTGGTGTAGCAAAAATATAATATATTTCGTCCCTGGTGATGACAGGCAGGAAGTTAATTTTGTTGAAAGAAAATGCTGGTATGGTAATACCAGTGGCGTGTGATGAACTGTTGCAAGGTAAGCTGTGCTCTGCCCTTTGCTATACCTAAACGTTTGCTGCTGTATACATCGACCACTTAAACGTAGTAGTGCATTTGATGCCACAGCACNTCTTTGCTATACCTAAACGTTTGCTGCTGTATACATCGACCACTTAAACGTAGTAGTGCATTTGATGCCACAGCACGTGTGTAATGGGTGCCTCGCCGCTCTCTCGCGAGAGGTCGCAATACATTTAGTTTCTCCCGGCTCCACTCTGATTAGGCGTTTTCTACAATGACACGCACGCGGATACGGATCACGGAAGCGTACGCGTAAGACACTCCGTTTCAATCTACAATGACACACATGCGGACGCGTATAACGTACAGATACACGTAAGAAAGCTGGGCATCTTCCAACTCTTTTCTCCCAACTCTTCCGTGTCCGTGAATCCGTGTAGCCAATAGGACGCGAGTATTTGGTTTATTGATATTCGTTTTCGTGGCCATTGTGGTATACACGGCAAGTGCTTCGATTTTCCGTGGCGATTATAATTTTTGTTTTAATAAATAAATGCACATGGTTCAGCGGTAGTATTTACGAATTTTTAAACTGTAAAAAAATAAAAAAACTGAGATGTTTATATGATGAAACCTAAATCAGTAATTTGCAATAGCTGAGAATTTTTGATTTCGTAAGTTGCAAGACTACTCTTCTTCGTATTGTACACTGAAGAGCCTTTTTTTTTTTTTTTTTCTGGCATAGGCGTGCGTATGCAAATAACAGAGGTATAGAACCAATCAGAGTAACGCGATGCGGTTGGCAGTGCCTATATAAGACAACAAGCGTCTGGCAAAGTTGCTAGATCNATGCCTCCTGCATACCTTCAGACATTAGTCGAGTCCATGCCACGTCGTCTTGCGGCACTTCTGTGTGCTCGCGGGAACCCTACACGATATTAAGCAGGTGTACCAGTTTTTTTGGCTCTTCAGTGTAGGATGGTTAAAATTCATCCCAAGTCGTCGGCTTGTTCCGCTTGCGTTCCCGAGCCCGTTTTCTTACGTATCCGTGCATTGTAGGACAGGCCTTGGTTCCTGCTGCGTGCGCCTAGTGTGTACAGCACTGAGTAAGCACCAGCTTACCTTGCAACACTTTCACCACACGCCACTGGGTAATACGTAAATTCATAAGTTACTGCTTAGCAGAATAACACTTTTTGACATGCACTTTTACACTCATATTCAGTCAACCAGGAAGAGTTTTTTTTGTTTATCTTNAGCAGAATAACACTTTTTGACATGCACTTTTACACTCATATTCAGTCAACCAGGAAGAGTTTTTTTTGTTTATCTTGAGAAATAACCTATATGTTAAAGGAATATTGTATAACAGTAGGGCTTACATAAAGATTAAAATATTTAGAACACACCAGAAACTATTCTCTGTTCACCACATTGCTCTAAATTCCTCTTTAAAAGTGCGATATACAAAACATTCCCCTGTAAATATTTTCATTTCATGCAAAAAACAAATTCTGACAATCGTGAATTCGAAAAGCCCGCCTGATTCTGCGAGCTTCTTTCGCTCGCCTTTGGAAGCAGCACTGTCGCGTCGTGGTCCAGCCAACAAGAAGAAACTGAAAGTAAACAAAAGACAAAACAAGATGTGTGCATGTTTATGTGTGTAGCCTTGTGCATGAGAAGAGAGAGAGAGAGAGAGAGAGAGATGCTTGTCGGATGATACTGGAAATGAGAAGAAAAAAAGCCGCAGTCGTGCGATTGTGCGATGAATCTTGTTAGGCGTTAGCTGTGTGAATGAGAAGCGCGAACTGTGGTGATAATTTTTCTTGAAATCTTAACATTAGAAATGGGCGTGAACGTGTTATTACTAGCAGCCCACGTTGCCGTGTTGTTTGGGGGCGTGTGTACATTTGAAAACGGCGAGAAAGGTAAGGAAACCTCCACACATTTTGCTTATTAACACGCCAGACTGTTGTGCAGGTCTGTGGTGTGAAATGTTATGCTCCTTGTTGCTGTAGCGTATGTATGAACTGTACTAGCCCCGCGAAAATCCAGATCGTCGAACTGAAAAAGTGATGAACTCGCACAATACTTTTTGTACAGTCATTCTAGAATTAATTAGTACTTTCACAAAAATTAGTCATTACCGACCCCTCTCCCCCAGACTTGGACATAAATTGTAAACGATATTTAAAATCTGAGGGATTATCAGTAAATCGTTAGGTAATGAACTATGTAGGGAGTTTCAATTAAGATTTATTAGAAAGAATGTGGTTGGTCACCAAACAATTAATAGTATCTTATCTCATTTATGATGATCTTTAGAGCCTGGATAAGTCGTGGGTGTAAAGTAGCCTAAATACAACTAAATTATTACATTCCCAAACATCAATCACTGTATTTACCATGACAAGGGCATTTTTGGAATGGCTGGAAAACTTGCGACAACAATTACTAGTTAGCCTATCTACGCATTTAATTTCAAGTCAATGAAACTAAAAATTAAAACACAGCTGATATGTTTTTTAATTGTCTGGGAAAATACCAATTAAGTTAGGCAAGTTATTTTTCATTTGTGATATCACCAACTCAAAAAAAAAATATCTCTGCTTTAAAGTTTTAGGTTTTTGCTGTCTTTAATATTTCCTATTATCACCTGTTTCATGTAATACCCATACATTGTAGTGAAGTTTTTTATTATATTATGCAAATAGGCCTAGTGTAAGTTTTGGTACACTGGGCAAGCCTGTTGTTTTGGCCGTCCGAAAGAATAGATGGGGTTATATGGGCTGGGGATACAGCAACAGTGGCATGAGGATTGGGGTGGAAACAGTATTATGAGAGAACTTCCATGTTATTGCCGTGTCCGCTTATTTCCCATAGGATATAGCAGTGGAAAGTTCGCAACACACTGCTGAGGCAACTGTGTGCTCTAGTAGGCCCATATAATCATGTGATATCAAGGTCAATTAGGCCTAATGCTTGGCGACACCTGCTACATTGGATTGTTTCATTTCCTCTGGTTTAAAGTTTTTCTGAAGTAAAATTAAAAAAAAAAATTTACATGATATAGAAGTTTAGCTATTTGCCTTATTTTGCAGTGCAAACATGAAATCTGAACTGTTGACATAACTTAACATTTTTTTCACAAATAGCATGACATAGGTAAACTTTAAAACATCAATACTTTCTCGCATTTTTATGACTACGGTAACAAATAATGTAGTGTAAAGATTAAGTTCAAAACATTTTTAACAACTCATCAAATGTAAATTTTCTGTAGTCAGAAATTTTGGATAATTATTCTGAAACTGATGGTATGACACAAAAATGAAGAATTTCTGCAAAAGATACGAACCAAGCCTTAAATTTTGGATTGCATATTCGGTGGTTCATATGCGTGCAATGACTAAAGATGTGACCTGGCTCTATCTCATGTGGATACTATACAAGAAGTGATACTACATAAGAATCTTTGCAGTTATAGCCCCAGAGGACCCTGTAGAATATTTTATGTACATTATGTCCTATTTTATATCTTCACGTTTTTTTTTGACATATTTTAAGGGGGAGTGACAGAGAAATCATTATGGTGTTACCATTGTTCGAGCCATAAAATGCATTCAGCATTCATTATTAAAATTTGTTCTTTGACAAGTCATAGGCCGTGTCCAAATTCAGGTATATACTTGTGTACTTGCATACATACTTAACTTACCCTTGGCACCAAACTTGATGAATTCGGACAGGCAGTCTTGTTGGTATCTGCAACATCAATTAGCCAGCTGATCATTTTTAATTAGTGTGTATTCCTACAAATAACTTTATAATTGCAGAGAGTTATAGGGTTAAATAAAGGATTAAATAATATTTCAATTTANAGTCATTATTAAAATTTGTTCTTTGACAAGTCATAGGCCGTGTCCAAATTCAGGTATATACTTGTGTACTTGCATACTTAACTTACCCTTGGCACCAAACTTGATGAATTCGGACAGGCAGTCTTGTTGGTATCGGCAACATCAATTAGCCAGCTGATCATTTTTAATTAGTGTGTATTCCTACAAATAACTTAACAATTGCAGAGAGTTATAGGGTTAAATAAAGGATTAAATAATATTTCAATTTAATTTACATAACTTTTGTTGTCTCGCTGATTGTACAAGAGTTTGCAATTTTGTTTGTTTGTTTTACCTAACTTTTGTAAGTTATGAACATAGGTCTAATGCTAATTTATTGTTTAGAGCTTTCTATAAGTTGCACCTTACAATAATTATTTACTCAGTTCAAAATTCTAAGTTACCAAGCATTAAGGAAGCTCTACTAAAATTTAAATAAAATTATTACGTCGTATATTAATAGCAACCTACAAATTGCTTCTCAAAATAGAGGCACATATACCGCAAGTACGCGAGAAGTATACATCTTCATATACTTGCATACTTTCATACTTCAGTTGCAATTCAGACAGCACTTTTGATGTCACTTGCAGGGACAGGTACGCACAAGTATGCATTTCAGGCGAATTTTGACACAGCTATAGTGTATTACCCAGATGATTGAGTAATTACTTTCTAGTATCAATGGAGTACCTCTGTTTACCATGTGCAATAAATAGGTATTAATTAATGGTTACCTTCTGAGAATGGTTGCAGCACTGGCAGTACATGAAGATAAATAAACATTTCTCTAAATTATAACAGAACGATGTTGTATACCCTTACAGAGTCACATTTTCCAAATTATTCTGAAACAGAAGTAATGGCAAAAATATATAAATCCAAAATGGCATCCAACTCTCCGCCTTAATTGAAGTGTCAGTTTCTGATTCTATGATATAGTCCATTCACAGTTACTTCACACTTTTCTTCTCAAAACCCTGCTTAAGTTCTACCTCTAGGATATTCCTCCGCCTCGTGCAAACAAAGCTAAACAGAAACTAGAAAATTATACCGAAGCGACAACGCATGGCATTCGTGTGCCCTTAGTGTAATAATATTTTTCATGCTATTTCTTACTAGGCATTACCAACACACCTATTTTCTCACTGTTTTTATTCGTATTAATTATTAATTAAATATTATAATTTATACATAAAATATTAATAACATTTCATTTAACCAAACATAAGGTATATTTATGTTAACACAAGTATGAAATGCTTGTGATACATGCCATATTTAGGAAGCAACCAAACACGTCATATGTGGGGTGATTTTTCAAAGGTTTGATTTTAAAAAATGTGAAGAAACCCAGAATAGACCATAGTGAGAATTTGCATTGGATGCTGGTTGTATCATCAGTACTGCCTGAACTGTTACAGTCTTTGCACTTCAGCAGTGGAGAAAGTGGCTCGGCCACGGACTGCTGCTCATCTCGCCTTTCCCAAGTAAATGTCTCGGTGTGTCATGGTGAATAGGGCTACGGTGCCTCTGAGAAGTGCATTTCACATTCAGTCAAGCAGAACGGGGCTACTCCTGCCTCAGTTGGACGCTCCACTGCTGTTGTTTTTGTGAGCTGCCAGGTCGTTGCCTCTTATTAGGCGCTTTCATTTCCGTGGTTGCCTAAACAGCGCACGAAAGCTGTCAGATTGTCTCGTGAAAGCGTTATAAACAAAAAAAAAGTTTTCGTTCAACCAATTTCAAGGAGGTTGACAAGCACAGAATTTATGGCCCACACTTTGAAGTATTAAATTTTATTTTTTTTTAATCACGGTATACTCCCACATGCATATTCATGATTCAGTGAACTGGTTTTTGGTATCTCCAGAAAAACCTCTTATTAAAAAAAATTGCAATTTGGAAATTGGCTTGGTTTTATCACAAGTTTCATCCACATGGCAACCAAAGACCACGTGTGGTCATCTCTGTATTCTGCAGGAAGCGTTTTGAGGGTAATTTATTATTTTGCCTGTTAGGGGCTTATGTTTCGTATGTTTTCTTTCGGATTGAGGATTAACAAAGTAACTGAATAATTTATCATTTATTTGGCTGTCTAGGTAGTAATTGTAGTCTTATATTTTTTGTGAAAAATCTCAAGTTTGCCCAGCCATGTTTTTCAATGGTAAATGTATTTTCTGTGTTTTCGATGGACCCATTTGTCATGGTTGGGCAGGTGTATAATACACTGGTATTAAGCTTGGGGCCATTAGTCATTGTTTAAACATGCTTTAGAATGTACATGCCAAATTTGGGTACCTACTTATCAAATTTTAAAGTCACAAACCAGAATGGTTCTGTTGCCAGGAGATCTGTCAATACCTTGAACTCTTGGGTAGTATAACTTTTAGCATAAGTGCATGCTTTCAGACTTTATTACACTTTCTCTGAGTGAGTTTTCTCAAAAGAAAAATATATTTAACTGAGTTATGTAAAAATATTTTTTTTTTGTAAAATCACAACTAAACTAATTGCAAAAAAATATCAAACCACTGATCATATGGTTGTGACAGCACTTCAGGCAAATCATGTGTCAATGTTGGGATGTGCGTAGAGAATGATAATTTGGTAATCTTTCTACCTCATCTTTATTCTTGAATTCAGCATCATTGATCTCAGCAATTCAGTTGAATTTTTTAAACTGTGTATTTAAGGTGTTTGTGTCGTTAGTTTTACTTGATTAGGTGGTGAGTTTGTCTTGTACAGCTGAGACTTAACTTTAGAATTTGATTATCATATTCCTTATCCCATGTACCAACAATGGATGAAAAGATTTGTTTATCAGTTTACTGAAATTTTGAGTCTTTGTTTCTGATGGGGAAAAAAGTATTTATTTGCAGCTTGCTTCCAAGTTAAATTGCAATGTCGTACATCTCAGCAAAGGAGATTTTTATACTTTGAGAAAGGAGTAACCAATAATGAAAATGTCTATAAATTTAAAAAAAAAAGTACTGCAATAATTTATGTTTACTTAAAATATTTTGTGATATTTTTATGTCACAGTTCTCCACAAAAAGTAATTAGAATTATACTAATCTTAAAACTAAAAATAAAATATAAAAAAATTAAAACCTTACATTCTCAAATTACAATATTTGCTTGTCTGCTTCAGATTTTTTTTTATAAAGTTTTTATAAAGTGACCGTGTCAGGACTTTGGAGTGTCATATTGGCACACATTTGGGTAGTAGGTATAACAGTAGAATGGTGTAATATCACTTACAAAAATGTCTTCAATTTGGTTCAATGCAGTTTATAATTTTTTTTTTTTTTGGGCTGGTTTTGTTTGGACAATATTTTATATTTTTGCCTCAAAAATGTTTGCACAAACGAAAAAAAATTCCTAATTGCTCGTCTTTTTTGTGTCTATAGAAAATAAACTTTGCTACTGTATTTTTTTTGCCATGGTAAAGGTCACACTTCCGTGCTGATAACATGTCATGGTTTTATTATATTTTTCTTAATATCTACATTTGGCTATTCAAGATCAGGATCCACAAGTGGCTCAGTGGTTTGTCACTTGTCTTTTTTCTTCATCAAGGTCCATGGTTCAATCTCAGGTCATGGTGGTTGGAAGTTTTTCAGACAAGGTTTTCTCATATGTTGTGTGTGTATTTATGGAGGGGGTTACTGCAGTGGTAGTGGGTTATTTTTTGTGGTACTCCCATTTCCTTCTTCACCTCAGCTCTGTTTCATGTTTAGTGCAGCCGGCTACAGTTATTGCTAGCATTAGGAGAAGGTTGGGTGGTATTGGGTGGCGGTTGGTATCCGACAAGATGCGAAGTAGCACTTGTCAAGTGACTGGTAGCTCCATCTACACACACGAGTCACATTCTCGCTGTATCGAGACCAGAGACCGCGCTGTTTCTTTAGAGTGAGTTGGTTTTTTTGTTTTATGTGCTTCGTTTGTGTCAACAAGTAAATAACTTTGTCAGAAAACTGTGACAACAAGAGTATGTGTAATTAACTTTCAATTACACTGATAGAAATATTATTATTTCATCTATGAACTAGAGTTTTAAAATTAGGTTTGTTCCAAATATATTTATTTTAGAGATGATTCAGGTGTTATCGGACAACAAACTGGTAGCTGGTATCGGACATCCTCGGTCATTACATCCTCAACCCATTGACTAAGATCAGTGGCACAACAATTGGGGGAGGGGGGAGGGGCAAGGTGTACATTGCTCAAGAAGCCGACTTGTGCAACCACATAAAGACCCTCGACAGCCAGTTGATGCCACTAAACAAAACTGAGTTTTTGAAGCTTGCATACCAATTAGCAGAGAAGCTAAAAATTGATCTCTGTTTCAACACGTCAACTACAATAGTAGGAAAAGAATTGTATTACGACTTTATGAAGAGAAACCAAAATTTGAGTTTAAGAACAGCTGAATACACCAGTTTGCAGCAGGCAGCAGGTTTAATACGGGGCAAGTGCATATATATTTTTTACAAGTTAAATGATTTGATGGAAAAATATTCTTTTAGTTCATTACAAATGTTTAATTGCAGACGAGACTGGTGTTTCTTGTGTCCAAACAAATAAGCTAAAAGTTCTCTCAGTGAAAAGAAAGACACTNTTAAGTGATTTGATGGAAAAATATTCTTTTAGTTCATTACAAATGTTTAATTGCAGACGAGACTGGTGTTTCTTGTGCCCAAACAAATAAGCTAAAAGTTCTCTCAGTTAAAAGAAATACACAGCTGGGGAAACTCTCATCTGGAGTGTGAGAAAAAAAAAGTGACACTTCTCTCATTAAATGCTCCATGGGATCACTTAATCCCACCACTATTGGTCTTTTCGTGAACAACAGTGGACAATGCTTTAACAAAGGATGCACCAGTAGGAAGCATATTTGATAAACAAGATTAAGTGGGCGGATTACAAATGAGGATGTTTTAAGTGGATGAAAAGTTTTGTGGAAAAAGTGAATCCTTGTGAAACAAATCCTGTACTGCTGATATTGGATGGACACGCCATTCATAAGGACTTGGATGTGATCTTGTATGCAAAAAAAAAATCACGTCCACATGCTTAGCGTCCCACCTCGTATGACACAAATTACGGCCCCTCGATACAGCTGTCGTGGAACTCTTAAAAAATGCTTACACTGAGGCATGTTCTTTATGGATGAGGAAATATTGAAAACTGAAAATAGGTCTGAAAGATGTATCTGGCTTGGTAAATTCAGCATTTACTATAGTATCTCGAATGGAACTTTCCCAGTCGGCTTTCGCCTGTACAGGAATATACCCAGTGAATCAAGATGTTTTTTCCGACAAGTACAGAATTTAATTATCAGAAAGCAAAATACAACAGTTTTGCTGGAATGTCAGTGTGAAATAGCGCCAAGAGAAAATACCATTAAAATATCTCGACTTGTTGAGCATTAATTCAGGTCTCTTCAATTTCAACCAATAATCCAGTATGCTTGGTTTGCTTCACTAATAATAATTGGAAGACATATTTTCATGAATATAAATTATTTATGTTTTCTTACATCACTGTTAAAACTATTTTGTTCTTGTACAAAGGCTGCATTTATTGTATGTGATTGTATTTTATATTTAGAATGTTTTTATGATAAGTATCATCGGAATTAATGTGTGCGGATTTGAAAGTACCAATGACGAAAGTGGTTAATTAATCATTTGTGTAAATATACTGTTCATGGGTTGCCTGAGGGGCGTATCTCAGTTTGTGAGGGATGGAGGTCTTAATAAANAGCTGGGGAAACTCTCATCTGGAGTGTGAGAAAAAAAAAGTGACACTTCTCTCATTAAATGCTCCATGGGATCACTTAATCCCACCACTATTGGTCTTTTCGTGAACAACAGTGGACAATGCTTTAACAAAGGATGCACCAGTAGGAAGCATATTTGATAAACAAGATNGGTCTTTTCGTGAACAACAGTGGACAATGCTTTAACAAAGGATGCACCAGTAGGAAGCATATTTGATAAACAAGATAAGTGGGCGGATTACAAATAAGGATGTTTTAAGTGGATGAAAATTTTTGTGGAAAAAGTGAATCCTTGTGAAACAAATCCTGTACTGCTGATAGTGGATGGACACGCCAGTCATAAGGACTTGGATGTGATCTTGTATGCAAAAAAAAATCACGTCCACATGCTTAGTGTCCCACCTTGTATGACACAAATTACGGCCCCTCGATACAGCTGTCGTGGAACTCTTAAAAAATGCTTACACTGAGGCATGTTCTTNGTATGACACAAATTACGGCCCCTCGATACAGCTGTCGTGGAACTCTTAAAAAATGCTTACACTGAGGCATGTTCTTTATGGATGAGGAAATATTGAAAACTGAAAATAGGTCTGAAAGATGTATCTGGCTTGGTAAATTCAGCATTTACTATAGTATCTCGAATGGAACTTTCCCAGTCGGCTTTCGCCTGTACAGGAATATACCCAGTGAATCAAGATGTTTTNCTATAGTATCTCGAATGGAACTTTCCCAGTCGGCTTTCGCCTGTACAGGAATATACCCAGTGAATCAAGATGTTTTCCGACAAGTACAGAATTTAATTATCAGAAAGCAAAATACAACAGTTTTGCTGGAATGTCAGTGTGAAATAGCGCCAAGAGAAAATACCATTAAAATATCTCCACTTGTTGAGCATTAATTCAGGTCTCTTCAATTTCAACCAATAATCCAGTATGCTTGGTTTGCTTCACTAATAATAATTGGAAGACATATTTTCATGAATATTAATTATTTATGTTTTCTTACATCACTGTTAAAACTATTTTGTTCTTGTACGAAGGCTGCATTTATTGTATGTGATTGTATTTTATATTTAGAATGTTTGTATGATAAATAGCATCGGAATTAATGTGTGCGGATTTGAAAGTACCAATGACGAAAGTGGTTAATTAATAATTTGTGTAAATATACTGTTCATGGGTTGCCTGAGGGGCGTATCTCAGTTTGTGAGGGATGGAGGTCTTAATAAANCATTTGTGTAAATATACTGTTCATGGGTTGCCTGAGGGGCGTATCTCAGTTTGTGAGGGATGGAGGTCTTAATAAAAATAAAAGAACTAAATATATAATAATTATATTTATTCTTAATGCTACAAACAGTCAAACATCTGTTATTTACCAGTCTGAGTATCCTATTAACTCTTATTCTTATTGAGCACAATTCTCCATTTCAATTAAAGTCTTTATCCACACTCTTTATCCTTGCTAATGTCCCTAAACCTGCTCAAATTATTTCCACACATTTAGTTAAAACTGTCCATTTCCGTAGTCCCAAATGTCTTTTCTCTCATGCATCCAGTCCACAGTCCCTCAGATCAGTCCCACACTTCACAGCACACAAGCTCACCGATGCACTCTCGCAGATTCTGCAGTTGTCCCTCACCACTTCGGAATCGCGAACTGTCACTTAAGGCCGCTCGAAACACCAAACTCTCTGCTCTTAATCACTCCCTCCTCAGTGGCCAGCACTTGGTATTTATATTTGAGGTAGGTGCCATCTCGAAGGTTCTCGGCAATCCAAGTTATTCTGGGAAAGGTAATGGTGATGATGACGACATTCCTGTGTGATATGATGATGACATTCATGTGTGATAAATGGAGAAATATGAGCTTCTCAGGGTCAAAGAGGCATGAGCTGCGATAAGTTTATCNATGACATTCATGTGTGATAAATGGAGAAATATGAGCTTCTCAGGGTCAAAGAGGCATGAGCTGCGATAAGTTTATCTGGGTGTGTGGCTAAGTTTATCAGGGTGTGTGGCAGTATCCTTTATGATAGGCACTCGTTTCGCCTAACGTTACAAACTTGACAGCCAACTGGCGCCTACCCACGCGAAGGAAACACCGTGCAACGACATGCAACAATACATATTCATATATTTTCCACTAATAAATTGCTAAATACAATTGTGGTATTATTTTTATTGTGCTTCCTCTCTATAATTTGTAATTAACTATATACCTATATATAAATATTGTTACGAGATGCCTGAGATCCAAGTTCGTGAGGGATGGATGTCTTAGTTAAAATAAAAGAACTAATTTTGATTTTAATTTATTCACACCGCTATTATTTACAGCATTTATCTATCTCCACTATTACTCTTTTTATTCCTCAGTGAGTGCAGTATTCAATGTCTATCTCAACCCTAATTAAAGACCTTCTAAATGTGTCTGTTTAGTGATAGTCAATTAACTGACATTCATCATTAACACTTGTTCAGTCTGTCTGTTGCCATAATTTGTAATGTCTTACACTCACGCATCCAGCCTCCCAGTCGCACCCTTCACTGCACTAATGCTCGCAGTCGCAGATTTTTCTCCCGCTGGTCACTTCTCTCGCCACTAGTTGCTCTTCTTACTCGTCGTCAATCGCCCAAACTCCAGACACTCATGAACTCCCGGCTTGGAGGCCTAACGCGCTTTTATAGTTAATGGCCTTGACCTGGAAGCTTTGCTGTACCCTGAGTCACGCTGAAAGAATCTCGGTTATTAATATAGAACATTCTTCAGATAAATGCGGAAATTCAATCAGCTGAAGGTGAGGGGCGTGCAAGCCGCAAAAGATTTATCGTGGCCGCATGCTTTTCGTAAAAAAAATATGTGCGTCGTGGATTATCACTTGCCTGTCATTCAAACATTCCTTGTGACTCGCCGCCTGCTATCACATCACTACTCTGTCCGTCTCTTCCACTTGCTTGTGCGGGACTTAGCAGCAAGTGCGTAACAATATATATTTTCATGAGCACTTCCTGACAAAATTATTCCAAGCTATAATACTTCATAAACATTAAAATGTGTAAAATAGAAAAATATTGCAAACATAACTGAAAATATTTTAAGCAATTAAAAATTAAGCACACAAAACAAGAACAGACATAGGCAAGATTGGTGGGCCCAGGCCTACTGCGTAGTAGGCGAGTGCCTTACCACACAACCACAGTTATTTTGCACGTTTTGAACTACAGTGAAACCCTGTTAAGTAGTTCCTACTTAAAAAGTTTTTCTGCTTAATAAGTTGAATAATTTTGCATCTTGTCTATACACTCATGTGTGATTTAACCCTTTTAAAAAGTTGTCCTGGTTAATAAGCATTATTTTTTCAGTCTCTCCAAAAATGTCTCAACAGAGTTTTACTATCTGTTGTATGTACATTGCACTATATACATTGAACTCAATTATCTCAGGAAATAGAGGCCATCTGTAGGAGTCCCTTGAACCAATCATCCATTCAGCAAATTGCAATCACATCAGAAGTGATGATTAACATGTTCGATAGTCCCCTTTTTAGTCTGTTATTGAATAATTTATTAAAATTCTTGTTTTTATCGTTAACAGCAAAATCTATAATTTAATTTGTTCGTCCAAATTAAACATAGGTACTTTGATATCAGTTTGAAGTATTGCTTATATTTGCATTTACAAAACTTTTTTTTATTAATATTAGTGTTTCTTGAGAAGTGGATAAATTTTTATAATGATGCTCAGGTTTACAAGATTTCACTTGGTACCTTGATATGTAAAAAGATTGTCTAATTTTTTTGGTTTGTGGATTAATGTCTTTATATAGGGCCTAATAGGTATTGGTAGTAATAAATTACATTTTGTGAATTTTCCCAATTAGGTTAGTGCTTGGTGCTTTTTTTGGATGTCTTAAAAACACTAAAAACATATTTTTAAAAAATACTTTTTATGTTGATAACCATAGGTAACGTAGGGCTTAGTTAAAAGTTTAAGATTGGATGTAACAAAATTGCTTGGACTTTCATTTAAGAGCCATTATAATTTACTGTGCTTGAAACTGTGTATATGTGTAACTAGATGTGAATATGAGTAAATAATCTGGAAGCTGTAAGTACATAAATTAAGTGAATGAAAACAAGTCATGTTTGTATTACAATAATAACTTTAGTATGCTTTAGGATGTTTGTTAATATTTAAATAAAAATATATTAAATAATGCATTTTGTTAAATATATTTAGTCATCTTATCAGTTAACTGTAGTGATGGAGATGTAAAAGTTTGTAGTTTTGGCATTTAAATACTGTGGTGGTCAGGAATCGCAGTAGTCAGAAATGGGTGACATATTAATTGTGGAAATATCACATCATGTGGCTGTCCTCACGTAGCATCTCCAGCTGGTTAGCCTTCTCTCTTGCTCTTGGTATCTGTGTCTCTTTTCCCTCTTCCTCTGTTGACCTTCTCTGTCTTTTACTCCCTCCCGTAGTGGGTGTGTGTGATGCACATTCCTTATTTACAGCACTCGCCACATGTGCTTTGAAGATTGCTACAGAAACACAACTACCAGGGCTGTACAAATTGTTACTCTTTGCCCATGCTTGTCACATTTCTGAGATCTCTTGGCTAAATAATGTCCACTTGTCTGGAAGATTGGGATCATAAATAATGTCAGGGCTTCTCCGTTGCTGTTAATTTCAATATTTTGTAAACAGAATATTTTGCAGTAACGGATGCAGTATTTTGAGTGTATTGCTATGCAAAAAAACATTTATTGTCTTTAGTTTTCAGATAATTTTCTGAGTTTTCATATTTCTTTTATGAACTTTTGATTGTGAAGTACTGTGTTGTATGAAAAGAATATGAATATTTTTGCAGCCAGTTTTGTCGTTTATTTTATTGTACACATATCATTATTTTATAAAACATTTTGATACTAGAAAATGTAATCACAATTATTGCAGTTCTCTTAGTTTTGAAGTGATGATTTTTCACTCTGGTTAGCAAATAATTTGTTTTCCAAGGTTTATAAACTAAACAAAATGACTTAATGACATTTCAAACGTTAGTTGCATTTAGACACATGTAGAGTTGGTACAAAGCATGCAAATAATTAAAAAATACTTTTTAGTAAAATTTATTTTTAGGACAATTATGTATTGGTACCTTAGTAGGTTAGTAAAAATGTATTACCTTTATCGCTTAATAATTATTCTGGTAATTGCTTATGAGACAGTCAGGCCAAAAGTAGCTAACACATGCATGTTGTACCTGTAGACTTTTTGTTGGTGACTGTGGCAACGAACCAGACAGATGGCTTCAAACGCTTCATGAGATCTACCGGAATCTACAATGTCCCGATCAAGGTACTGTATCACAGCTTTGAAAATGCATGGCTAGATAGATGTTATCTAGATGAAAATGTACCATGTGTAGCATTAACAATATAAATTTAATATCAATTTTATTCTAATAGTACGTGGTGGTACATTTCTCATATGTGTAATAATTTTTGGAACACATGCAGTATCAAAGTTAATTTTTTATAAAGAATAAATTACAGATTAGGACTTAAAAACTGACAAATTAAAGATGACTTCCAAATTTTAACCTCAACAAAGCAACAGAGTATGTATAAAATGGTAATTATTAATCATACTCAATATTAATTTCATGGGGGCTTCATGTAATTTGCAGTATAGCAGGTACATACTAAGTATGTTAAAAATTAATTCCCGGTTTTGTACTTCCCCCTTCCATCCCACCAACATTGTTCAGACACTTGTCCTGCTGATGTTTCCAATTGTCGATGCAGTCATGAAAAGCTTCTGTTGATATTGCTTGCACTTCTGATTTTATTTCCTGATTTATTTCAAATATTTACCCATCCAACTTTTATTTCAGTTTTGGGATTTAAAAAAAAAACGAAACTGTTTCCATTGACTAAAGTGACTAGCACTTGGGGAAAATATATCTCATAACCTGTCTTAGAATTTTGGTCAATCCCATTTTTCCTTATGCAGATTTAACTCAACATTATGATAATTGGGTACTTCTTCCACCATGTCATAACCTCTTGTCTATTATTTTTTATTGCTTTTCATTTTATTTAAGCAATTAAACTCTACGTTTTACTGAACAAATTTAGAATTTTACTCATCTATAATTTTCCTTTGTCTAGAACTGAGTCAGCACAACAATTTTTAGTAATTTTTATTTCATTCATCTGGTAATAATTTATTTAATTAAATGCAGCAAAACTAAATATCAATGTTTTTTTCCTTGTGTGGCCACCTTACCTGTGATTTCATTTTGAAGTGTTATGTGTTTTATTCTCTGTAAGTGTTATATGTTTTGTCAGTGTCATTGCTATGTTCTAAAGAACATAACTGTCAGAGTGTCATCTCACGCTCTTGTTATTGGAAGCTAAGACATTTTACACAAGGCACCCAAACTGTCTCTCTATCTCTCTCTCTCTNATCTCACGCTCTTGTTATTGGAAGCTAAGACATTTTACACAAGGCACCCAAACTGTCTCTCTATCTCTCTCTCTCTCTCTCTAAGATACTCAGTTGAGTTAGACAACATCACATAAGTCAAAGTTTAATTAATAGTAACAATAAANTCTCTCTCTCTCTAAGATACTCAGTTGAGTTAGACAACATCACATAAGTCAAAGTTTAATTAATAGTAACAATAAATAAATATTTAAATATTTTTTTCACATGCTTTTTACAATAGAAACTAAAACTAGCATTTTAATATTGCAGTCTATAAAAGAAAACAATTTGGTTACTGCTGCATATTTTCTCAGCAAGTCTGTTACTTCTGTGATACATGTACAATCATTATAAATTTTTAACTGTTTGAATATCAATTAAATGGAATGGGTCTACTCATGGTCAGTGGTATTTTAATATTAGATTTTATTATTTTTGGAATTCATGGTATTTATGAAAATATTTGTATATTGATGCCATCTTACATAACAATTTTATTCCTTAAGTGCTCTAACAAAATACTCTGTTATTTAGATTCTTTTTGAAAATGCTCAAAGCTTTATTTTAATATTTTGTTTACCTATGGTACATGAACAAAACTGACTTTGACCTAATTCATAAAGTTTTCCTCTGAAATAAGTTATTCTGCTTTTTAATTTTATGTATTTTCATTAAAATATAATCACATTTTGCGTGTACAGCTGTAAACATCTTGAGCTGAAAATTGTTATAATCTTGTAAGTACCTTTGATTACAAGTTTTGATATTTGTTGTTTNGCTGTAAACATCTTGAGCTGAAAATTGTTATAATCTTGTAAGTACCTTTGATTACAAGTTTTGATATTTGTTGTTTCATGATTGTTATTGAGTAGCAAAGATGGTCAAGAGGTTGTGCATGCAATGATTTGTGGCAGGTGCTGGGGATGGGAGAGCGGTGGCAGGGGGGTGATATCAAGCGCTACGCAGCTGGAGGATATAAGGTCAACCTACTGAAGAAGGAATTGGAGAATCACAAAGACAACAAGGATAAGATCATCATGTTCACCGACAGGTAGTTAGACAGTACAGTATATTCTNGTTGGAGAATCACAAAGACAACAAGGATAAGATCATCATGTTCACCGACAGGTAGTTAGACAGTACAGTATATTCTCGTTTATTTATGCTTCATTTATAGATTTTTTGTTTTTTTTTTGTTTATCTGTGTGACATTGCAAATTGTATTTAACAGTTACTGTAACTTTTTTTTAAAGTTTGAGCTGTTGGTGTGAATAACAAAGAAACAGCTGAAGCATATATAGAGCATAGAGCTTTTCATATTCCCAAAAAACCCCATGTATTCTCTACAAGAAGTTGGTAATGGGGCCCAAATTGGCTGCTCTTGGAAGTGTTTTCTGACGCACAGTCTGTATTGTATAAAGCAGTATTACAGTACCATTAGCTGGTGTCCTAATGTTGAACAACCTGTTAGTCATTTGCAAAGTTTGTATATTTGTTGTACTGGGTTTCTTGATACAAATTCCACTAGTTGAATTTGTTGGGCTTAGCTTGTACAGGTGTAAGTTTGTTTGTATGTACGAGGGCTGATTCAGAATTAATGGCAACTATTGTATATCGCCCGAAAATGATCAAAACAGGTAATGTACTATGTACAGTAGAAAGTGTACGACAAGTATGTTTTAAAGGTGACTCCACGTGGGGTATGGAAGCAGGAATGCCCGGCGAGGAACAAAGACAAACATGGCTGCTTGAAATCACCGTTTAATTGATTTAGTCTCGTTCATCCTGTATACACTAGGGCTGTTCAATATCATAAAAATTTGATATCAGTATTTTTTCAAACAGTTACTAGGTATATTTGATATATTGATAATATATAAATTATTGATGATATTCAAATAATAAATAATACAAAAAATTATAGATAATGCCAAAATTATTGTTAATATCAAAATAATTATAATACCAAAATCGTCAATAATACGAACTCATTTATATCATTGCTAATATCATTTAAATTGAAAATATTGGTATGTTTTGACTTTTGATATTACTGAAAACATTTATGTGATTATGTATCAATACTATCAACAATTTTAATCTACCAGCGACATTGGTATCACATAATATAACACAAAATTATACCAGTACATTCTTAACCCATATCACCGAAATTAATTATATTATCAATGGTACAATTGTATATAAATAAAGGCATTTATAATATACACATCATTGGTGTTTTCGATAGTACTGGTGCATCAGAGCAGACTGTTAAGGGTTGATTGTTCTTGAACGAGAGCATAAACGAGCGACAATGTAGCCATTCCAACAACCACTGACATAAGTTGCAGAAACGTGTTTTACTGCCTCATGTATTTATTAAACGTGATGCACGCAACTACGTGCTTTGAGCATACAGTGTACAATTCAAGCAGAGCTCACTCCACCTGCGAAAATCCACGAGACGCAACTGCGCTGTACAGTGAATGTGTTACTTAGTCAAAAAAACCATATAAAAGAAGTGAGTGAGAAGTAAAGATAGTATCTGCATATGTACATATTAATACAAGTAAAATTATATTGCATTATGTATGTGCGTGTGATAGACTGTTGGTAATAAACATTTACTGAAAATGCTAAGAGGTAATTTTATCACATAGCATTATACGAGAAGAGTAATAATCATAAATTCAGTTTCACAGCAAATCTTGATATTTTTCAAAATAGAATTTCATACTGTAGTTATTTTCAACAAATATTAAACAATATTTTTAACTAACCCAAGTTCTTATCCTTGCCTGAAAACAATTGAATCGCTAATTCTATAAAATATGTAACTCATATTTTTTAGCTTACTTTCCAATGAAAAGGAAGGCTTTTTCTTCCTTTCTATATGTTTGTCTGTGGTATTTGCCTGCATACCTCACACCACTCCCCTAAAAACTTGCGATTCCGTGCACCAATTTACAGCAAACTTGCTACTCTATACACAATTGTAGACATCCAGGACTCTAATAGAAGTCACAGTGCGAGGCGATACACTTATAGTGCACAGTAATGACACCTCATTTTTTTAAGTTTTCGACCATGCTATGTATTTATTTTCAAAATTGCTAACTTTCAAAGAAAATTAATTGTACTTCAAAATGATACGCCAGTATTGAATTCAGAAAGACACATATTCATTAGCCCACCATTTTTGTAAGATAAAACCATGTAAAAATTACAGCTGAAAAAAAGTTGGGGAAAAAATAAACCTTAAGAACTACTCATTCGATTTCACCCAAATTTCTACTTTTATGAACACTGCCACACATAGTATTTTCAGACTGCAAAGCATTGGTATAAGCTAAAGTTAATGACAGGATAAACATTTATGAGATTGTTGAGTTTGTTCCTGAAGAAAACAGAATATTTTCAGGGAATCTGAACTGAAAGCTGATTTCTTATACAGTGCTTGCATCGTTTCTTGGCAGTGTATTTATTGGTTTTTGGTGAATTTGTACTGATTCTGGTTGTTTTAACTCATTTACATAAAATATTTGTATATATTTCAAATATATTATTACAAAATTTAATAATATATATATATATTTTTTTTTTTCATTTATGTATTGTTTCATAATTGTTCATAATATTGTCTTAATGTACGCAATTCTTTAGACTTAATTAAAACAGTTTGGGTATTACATGCAACCAAAAATGTGTGTTTTCAAAGACTTTCCACAAATTAATTTTCAATATTATTTTTCTGACATTGGTTATTGTTCTTTTGTACACATCAAAAATTGTTTGATATGCTAAGAAACCATTAGTTTTGAATTTTTGGTGGTTTGTGTGAATAGACTGATCATTATTCCCTGAACTGACAAAATAAACTACATAGTTACACTCAGAATGAAATAAATTTTTGAAACTTCAGAAAACTTGGCATTTCAGTAACTGTGCAAATGCTTATCTTGACAAAGAACATAACTTCATAATAACATTGTATTATTACACANTTGGCATTTCAGTAACTGTGCAAATGCTTATCTTGACAAAGAACATAACTTCATAATAACATTGTATTATTACACACAATATAAAAATGTCAAACATTACAATAACTTCTATCACGAAAAAATTTGGTAATTATTCAGAGTAGCGACTTTTCTGTAAAAATAAAACCGGAAAATGGTATATTTCCACTCTACTAATTACGCAGAACACGAATATACTAAGGCATTATTAACCTAGTCAGTGACAATATATTTCATAAAACTGCATCCACACATTTAATGCAGAANGAATATACTAAGGCATTATTAACCTAGTCAGTGACAATATATTTCATAAAACTGCATCCACACATTTAATGCAGAATCAAATTTGCCCCCAAAATACTTACCTAGAAGGTTAGTCGTGCGGAAGCTAGTACTTGCTGTTTGATGTATTGTTTCTTACAGATTAAATTGTTCGGACAGACATTATAATGTTATTTTAATGTATTCCTAATTCTCTAGCAATGCTTCACGAGCAGCACAAAATATTTCAATGGCAATATTGTTTCAAAACGAGTGACATACGTACCGATGAATAGCTCGTAAATTGTGAATCGCGTAAATACTAAATAATACACACACATTTATTAACGCTTCCAGAATTGCAACACATATCAATCTATAAGTTATTTTTCTTATCGATGATTATCGATATATCAGAATATTGAACAGCTCTAGTATACACACATTTGAATGAGTACGTATTGTACGTGTACAACCTTTTTAACATCCTTCAAGGTAGTCTCCGAGGTTGTCCACGGTTTGTCAATGTGTGCTACCCCACGTCGAAATGCTGTTGCCGTCAGATGGGATATGAGTGCATCTGTCTGGGCATGAGCACATTCCCCATGTCAGTTGTCTGATGACAGCAGTGTGAAATGGACATAACCAAAGTTGAACAGCGTGCGTACATCAAGATAGCCATACGCCACGGCCGCAATGCATGCGAATGTCATGCAGAGCTACGGGAAGCATTGGGCAATCGCGCTATACCCTATCGTACAGTGGCAAGGTGGGTAGNGAATGTCATGCAGAGCTACGGGAAGCATTGGGCAATCGCGCTATACCCTATCGTACAGTGGCAAGGTGGGTAGAGGTCTTCAAACAGGGAAGAGAGTCAACTGCCGACCTACCTCGCAGTGGACATGCTGTATCAGTTGACCACGACTTACGTGTGGCTGTGGTTGATCAGTGCCTTATGGATGACACTCGTTGGACTGTTATGGAATTTGCCCAGCATATAGGTATTTCCGCATTGTCAGTGTGCTGAATTCTACGGCGGGACTGAAATGTATGGAAGATTTGAGCCATGTGGGTGCCACATTACTTAACTGAGGTAGAGAAGTGGACCCGATATGAGACGTATCGTATCAATCTGGAACGCTTTCACAGTGAAGTTAATGGCATGCTGAACCGCATCATTGCAATTGATGAAACATGTGTCACTTTCTTGTAACTTTAAAAATTTTGCCACAGATAGTCTGCAAACACAGGGCTTTCCTTAATTATTAATTACCAGGAGTTTGTTTTCAATCAATTATGGACCCTTACTGGGTCTTACAAGAAATGACAGGTAGTACTCTGCATGTACAGTACTGCCCTCATGAACTGGATGACATACTAAAACACCTCGACTGTTATATGCCAATGTGGGTGACGGAGTTTGTCGTACCTTGTGTCTCCATGGGGATCTAGGATGATGCCATTCATTGGACTGTCGCTTCAATTCTGGTTTGTATGCTCGTGCCCATGTTTCATGTTCACAAATAAAAACTCCCAGAAATAGCTGACTCTGACCCTTGTGTAACGTGATCATTGGAGGGCAGCAAATCGTTTCACCTTTTGTGTTTTCTCAGAGCACTCCCACTAGGAAACAAAATTTTCATGCAAGAGCATATGTGTTTACTCATGTGAGTCTCAGTGTGTAATCATGTGTTTTGAGATTCAAGCCTGAGTCAATAATCCCCAAAAACAACCTATGTTTGTTAAATACGGTTATTGTAGGCGGAATTAGGCTGCGCAGCTTACTGGCATGAGGGCAGGCATAACTCGTAGTCCAAACAGTACAGGATGTCCAATGAATGATTTATTTACAAAGGTTGATTTCAGAAGTTCTTACCTTACAGTGAACAGCCTATATCATTATTTAATTTAACGTGTGTGGTATCTATTGATTTGGCCTAGCAGATTTGGACCATTCTGAATATTGGAACTTTGTTACTATTATTAAGTTTAAAATCAGTGCACTTTTACACCAGAAGTTAGCTGCTAAGTAGGCCATCCTGTGAGTAATATTGAATGCAAAGGAAATACCAGCTGTTGCAAATCATGTGCTAATTTGTTGCAATATACTTTTTAATAATAAAAAAAATGAATTACCCAAAAACTTAAGGTTCCCACACACGGAACAGTGGTAACTGGGGCGGTGGTGGTAACGATCAAGGCAGTACACACTATGGTGGACACAATTGTAGTGGCGTTGATGGTAAGGTGGAAACTACTGCAAGTAAATTAAAAGCAGTATGTGTGCTACACAATTATTTGGGTTCAAAAAATGTGATCAGAACTTTCAGCAACTTGAACAAGTATATGCACCAGAACCAACACTGGTAGCTTTCAAAAACCTGCCATTCAATGGACGAAGAACAACAGATGACTTTTTTTCCTGGTAGATTTGTTAATTATTTTCTGTTAATATGGCGGTGTTGTATCTTCAAGAGACTACTTTCACGAATTTGAACGTCGAAGACATGGTGGAACTTAACTAATTCAATAAGTTTTCCAGTTGCACTAGTTATTCTTTTAAATTACTACTCTCTGTCTCGTGTAACTTGGCAAGATTTTGACAGATCAATGAAAGTAGTGCCAATGTTTACTTTTTGTTTATGTATCCTTTTGCCATCAGCTCGTGCGTCAAATGGCAGCTGTATATTTTATTAACACGCTATCAGATAATCCTCTTGCCACTGTAATGGTAAACAAAATTTTAAGGTACTTATTGACTGACATCTGTCTAGGAAATTCAAAGGTTATAAAAGTAAAACTAGAAAACCTTGCAAAAAATGAAATATTTGCTAAATCTTTTTTAATTTATTACAAACAGCAAATTTGGGTTAACATTTGGGAGATGGTAATTGTAGTTATTATAACACTTTGGACAATACAGCTAATATGTTAAGACTGGAAATAAAATAATTTGGGAAATTTNTAATTGTAGTTATTATAACACTTTGGACAATACAGCTAATATGTTAAGACTGGAAATAAAATAATTTGGGAAATTTTCTTGGCAACGCACTTTTATTCGCCAACAAACAACTCACCAACGACTTCTGCAAAGCAGGAATTCTTCTATTACTGATACAAAACAGCTCGAGTTGGAAATATGTGGCTGTGGAGTAACGTAAGAATTGCTTAGAAACTACCCACCCGCATCCCACTTTCTTCGTTGTATTAATACATTTTAGTAACATTACAAAAACAAGGAGATGAGTTTGTGGGAGGAGAACAAAATGGCATGTAATGGACATAGGTGTAACGATTACTGGCCCAATAGAAATGACTAGTAATCAGAATTTTTGTACACTGAAATACATGTTACTTTAAAAATTATACAGAGCTCGCGGGAAAATAAACCCATTGGTATCCATTTGTATATTTATTTTACGCGTGAAAGTTTTTTTTTCTGGCTAGTAGTGTATCTGGAGTCTGCTGACAGATGGCGTGGCAAGGCGTGTTGTGAGCCGAGCGTGTTCAACAACAGATAGCAACACGTTGGCCTGTCTCATTATCCCGTCTTTTTTAAAGTTCACTTTTCTCCTTTTACTGTCTTGAAACGACACAAGTTTAAAGTATATTTTGTCAAATTATTTGAAAAATAATTCGACAATACCCTGTGCGATATTTCTGTAGGCTTTTGGAATTAATATCAAGTATGTATTGATGGCATGGAGAGTGGGGTTACAACTTAAAGAAAACTCCCAATTTTTGAAGTTGCGTTTCATTTGAATAAGGACTGTATTAATCTGCATTTCATTTTAAACACATATACATTACTACTTTAGCACGAAGTTAACTTTCTAACACTAACAACAGCTGTTTTGTGACCACGTAAAGTAAAATATATTAATTAAACTAGGAACTCTTTCCTATCCACGTATTTTCTACTTGTCTGATGTGCGTTGATAGTGCAATCAGAATAGCCAACGTAATATTAATTTTCAATCGTTCATGCATCTGCCCGATACAGGATTTGGTGAATGGCACGTTGTTTGTTTTGTATAAGTCAAGTTGCCACTCACTGACTCTCAAGATCTTGTCAAGTTATATGAGAGAGAGAGAGAGAGTATATTACAGTACGCTATGTATGCAATCCAATGCACAGCAACATTACACATGACATGGTCTGCAGGTAAACTTGACGTGCAGTGTTCAAGCTGCCACCGTGGCGTGGAATGGCTGCATAGTCTGTAGTCACTGATGCATGTTTGCTTCTGGTGAGAACACTGCTGTTTGATTACATGGGTCATGTTCTACTGCCATCACCACCGCCACGGCAACCACCACTCCAGTGTGTGGAAATCTTAATCCTGTTTATTTTGCAGTTTCTTCATGAACGTAAAAATGTATGAATATTTTTATGTTTACCTATTTTTAGGTGTCTTTGTTTTCTCATTTGAGTAGGTCACATATTGAATTTACTGTCATTTGCAAACAACTAGACTTATGAATATGTATTACTTTGACATTTGAGAACATAGATATTTTCAAAACTTTTTGAGGAAAGTTTTTGAAGATAATTCAGCCAATTTTGTGAAATTTAATTCTTCTTTATAGTGTTGTATTGCTGAACACTCATTGTCTTAGGGATTATGCAGACCACACTCTAAATTGCACTTGTTCAGATGTCCAGTATCAGCTTTCTAATGCTCAATATCAACATTAATATGTTCTACATATTTTATTATATGCATTCTGCAGTTCACGAATAAAAGAGTTGTATTCTGTAGTCCATTACTCAATTAAATAGAGCAACAATACTGAGAATTATTTTTAGTTATACAGTCATCATCTCTCTCCCAAGAACGTGCAGCTTCAACATAATATAATTTTAATTCTGAGAGGAGTTTGTGTATGTACATACTTTCATCACAGTTCACATCAACGAAAGGCTCGTACTCCTCTACTTTCAGTTCAAATTTACTGCCTTTATTAGCATTCTAGGGTGAGCCCCAGTGTTTTATTTTTCATAATTTTTAATAGTTGTGTGGGATTCTTGGTTTTTTTTTATTGCAGGAGTCTAGATGTTTTGTTCTGAATATCCAGCAGTTCTCTTATGTTACAATGCAGGCAATATTAAATTATGGGTCCAAAATGAAACACTGAGTTACGAAGTTGAATTGATTACACTATATGCTTTTTTTGATTGAGTGATACTTTGAAAGTGCACTGTATAGGTAATAAAAGAGAATTTAGCATAAACTGTATTATATTAAGCTGTTCTTCCAGTAGCATAATACATGTGATTGTCTATAAAATATAACTGATTTTGCACAGCTATGACGTGGTAATCCTGGCAGATGTGAAAACTATCCTGAACCAGTTTGAGAGATTCAACGCAAGGGTGTTGTTCTCTGCTGAAGGATTCTGCTGGCCGGATGGCTCCCTTGCATCAAAGTACCCAACTGTCCAGCGTGGGAAGCGCTACCTCAACTCTGGAGGTAAACCTTTCACTTCCCGATGTTCTATGAGAGTGTTGCTGTAAGTAATGATAGGCTGTTTAATGTATTTTGTGGATTCTAATTGTGATCCACAGTTCAATATATTTTTGTTGATGCATGAATATTGAATCTGTTTTGTATAAAGTACCTCAAAATGCTTTGCGCAGCATTTCTTTTTAAAGAAATGAAACTGCACATATTTTTTTTTTAGAAAGGAGAACTTCCCTATGTGGCCAAAAGCCATCATATACACATTGTGTTAGTTCCAAAGGCACCTTTTGTGAAACATACAGGATGTCGGCCCTCCGTTTGCTGTTATTATAGTATTCAGTCTGTGGGGTAGGCTGTCCGCTAAATTCTGTACACAGTTGGAGAGATTTGTTTCATTCTTCCTGTAGCATGGTTGATGTTTGTCTGTTGGTCAAGTGGTTTTGATGTGCAAACGATGCTCGTCACTTCCAAAAGTTGTTCATTTGTGTTCAGGTCAGGGTTTTGAACAGGCCCAACTACAGTGGATTCTTTATCCATTGTTTCTAAGGGGGGCTGACAAAAATTTTCAATACGTGTGGACTTTCAATTAATGTGGGCTTGAAATACAGATAAATAAAAAATGGGACCGCAGAATATGTTCCATGTATGCGGACTTTGAATCCATGTGGGTTCAGTACATAGAGGTTCCACTGTAATTGTCCTCATACCACAGAAAATTGACCTTGCCTTATGGACAGCAGAACCATCATGTTGGTACAGGGAAGAGCCTATTCTGGTCTGTCCAAAATGTCTTGGTACATGTCACAGTTCATCAGTCCATTGAGTAACATTAATGGCCTAAGTTCAAATCGAGAGAAACAACCTGAGATCATTACATGACCACTACGTTTCACCAAGATGAATACAATTAGCCAGGCATTCACCAGGTCCACACAAAACCTGAGTGCTAGATTATATACCATGAGTATGACTCATCATTCCTTAAGACCTTCCACTTCTCCACAGTGCAAGGATGGTGTTTCTTGAAACACTTGAAACCGTTTTGGGTACTGATTAGTGATGGGACAGTTCCACAATATTTTATAGTTCCGGTTCTCGGTTCCGGTTCTTCAATTTGGTTCTCGGTTCTGATACCGGTTCTTGTACTGGCTGACACTATGCACATTCACTACTCAAACTTGCAACCCACTTATTTATTTTGTCTCAAGATTTCTGCCAAAACCGAGTATTTAACCTTTATTAAAAAAAGTTTTCTAGCGCTGGTGCTAAACAAAGTTTTTTCATGATGATGTGTTTGTGTTGCGTGTTAACATGTTGTTTGAGGACAGAAGTGCTTTATGGCACACGTCACGAGATTTGTGCGCCACAGTGATTGAAAATCGTATATTTGACATCATTCATGTTAACCTTGAAATTATTCCACACCTCTGACGAAAACACACGTTTGTGATAGCACTAACAGTTGGGCAGTAGCTCCAAAGCCTAGTGCAGTGTTGCCAAGATGAAAATTTATAATGCACCCTTCTACAATGAATTCCCATTTAAGTTCCAGTCTCAGACCTGCCAAATTTATTTTAGGTTATGCATTATTGTTGATATAGAGAAACCTTTGCAATATTAAAACATTTTTCCGTGTCACATTAACATTATTGGCTGCTTTAGCAGTATGGTTGCATCCTGCCCCTTGGACGGCCCCAGGCGTACCAAACACATATCCCACTCGTGCAGTTGGGAAACAAGCTCTCTCCCTTCCATTGGTCTCTCTCCCTCACTCGCCCCTGACCAGAGGGGCACACAAAGGATGAGCACAGGCCCCTTGGGACAGCTTGTTCTCTGCTGTCTAGCAGATAGTACCTGCTCACTGCGCTGTCCACCCATCTACCGGATGTGTTCTTCTGAAAGATTCACTTGCAAGGTCTTATACCGTGCTCCACACTCTATCCCATCTCTCTAATGATGCATCCTTCCAGTCTAAAGATAGGCAGTCCATATCTCCATGTTGGCACACCCTCTCCANCTCTAATGATGCATCCTTCCAGTCTAAAGATAGGCAGTCCATATCTCCATGTTGGCACACCCTCTCCAGACACCTAGAGCTTTGCGTGACAGGGGTCGCCCTCGCCCCACCGTTCCCACACTATTAATTCCCTTTTTTGGCAAATCAGGTTACTCCCATCCTTCAAGCATCTTGAGTTGTATGTGGTTTATTCTCAATAACCCATACTTCAGTCTTATACCATTGTGTTTACTTGCTCCTATCCAACAGTCTGCCGCCCTCTTAGACTCAGACATGACTTGAGACCCAAAGCCCTTCAGGCTCATACTAGTCACATTGGGAACCACTCTGTACCTTGGTCTGGTTGTCTGATTACCAACTATGGTGTTGCCTCTCTGGGCACCATTGGGACTGAGCACAAACCAACACTATGGAACCTACTCAAAGGAGATTTGGTTACCAGCAATAACGCCACTTCTCTGACCTCTCTGGTGAGTGTGCGTAGTGAGGCTTCCCATCTTCCTTAGGGGTATAAGCGCACCCCCCCCCCTCNATAAGCGCACCCCCCCCCCTCCCCAAGTTGGAATGTTACCCAAACTAGCAAAACGTCTGGCTACAAGTGATAGCAGCACTTTTATGGGCATCACTGGATTGGGGAGCAGAGCTTGCCACCGTCAGGTGGAGGGACGCCCTCCATTGGGGAATGAGCCAATCCCCAAGCACCAGAGTCAGGCTCCGGCTCTCTGGAAGGCTCACTCTTTCCTACTACATAGTCTGGACCACCTTATTATTCCATTTGATCTTGCTTAAGCCTGGGTGTTTACCTTGCTACATGCCCCACTGTAGAGCAGGGAGGGCAAAGGCTGAGAGGATAGCCACTTCACAGGTGCAACAATCTGTGAGACAGGGGGTCAACTGTCAAAAAGTTGATTCTCATTCGTAAGAGGAGACTGCTCACCTGTGATCCGGTAACACCACAGCATTCATCACGTAGCAAGCACCGACCAGATCCAGCAGCTCCAGTTCTGCATCATCCTACCGACCAGGTTGCTTGCAGTCCTGAGGTCAGTATCGTCTTTACCACCAACCCGGTATAAGTACCAACCAGAGCCTGTCAGGCCTACAACAGCTGCTACCATAACATGGCAAATCACATTCCCTGGGCATCTGCCATCTGCTAAGCCCGTAAATACAGCTACTGCTTTCACTGCTAACCGCACTTCTACTCGTCCTGCTTTTATATCTGCTCCTCCACGAGCCGATAGGTGAGTCATTGAGATACCAGGAAGGAAGGTGCCCAAACCACTGGAATACCTAGTGAATGGAGCAATAGCTTCCAGGCTTAAATGGGAGACAGGTTTGGCATCTACCGATCCATGCTGCGCATGATGCAACTTGTAAGTATCGCACGATGTGTTTGGTTTACCAAAAAGTCGTTATTGTGGCTTGTAGGATTGGTATCCCCCATGCTTGTGCCCATCCGAGTGGTTCTGAGATTAGTGTGATGTTAGCTGAGGCACCCTTTTGCATAGTGTGTCAGGTACTGGAAGTATTTGTTTGGCCCTTGAAAGCTGATTTTGTATTATGGACATAGATTACTGGGCTTACAGTGTAAAAGTTAGGGTTATGGTTATAGACTCCAAGCATAAGGTAGCTGCAGCCACTGTGTTTTGGGAAATATTGATGCTTACAAATGCCCCAAGTAAATGATGGTTTCAGCATAGCTGACTGTAGTAACATTTCTAGATATCCTTTACCAGTAGTAGTAATTTTTAGCATCTCTAACAGTGGTTGCTCATGCAGATTTAGGTATAAAGACAGTTGCAGTTATGACTTTGTTGTTGAAGACTTCATTATCTGATATCAGAATAGAGTAATTTCATTTCAGGCAACTAAGGCAGATGTTTGCTTTAAGCTAGGGAAGTGGAGACAGCACTTTATGTGAGTGAACTAATATACTGTTAGCTATTGTTGTCTGCTGATTGTGGCAGTTGGAGTTGTGAATGAATTTCTGAACAGCTGTTGGCACGTAGTTAGCACATAGTTGACCTGTATGATTGACATTGTAGGAAGAAAAAGCTGCACTTCTTTGCTGCAGTTTTTACATGATTTTGTTCTAATGGTTATTTGTTAATTTATTGTATTATGAAGCATTTTTCTGATGTAGTGTGGTGAAGGCGTTATAGTATGTACCGTAATTTGTTTCCTTACCGTTTTTGGTACAACCCCATAGGAATGTTGCACTGCCAGGGCTATTACTAGTCACCACAGTGGGGCAAGGAATGACTCACAGACCAGCAAAACAAAAAGGAAATGAAAGCACAGTCTGATACCAGATCGTGCAGGAAACATGTTGTTAATTACATATAAAGAATAGTGACTTTTTCGAAAATTGAGAAAATAATACTTGCAAATGTTATATATGGTTATTACTAATCGCACTTTATATGAATTTTAGTGGGGCTTCACGTAATTTGCAGTATATACCATGAAATGTGATAGTGAGGAGGGCTATTAAGATTGCCGTGTTTATGCAGTAAAACACCATAAATGTATGGCCAATATATTTGTATTGGGTCGCTAAATTGTATTAAATGCGAAAATATCTTTTGAAACCAATCCTTGTTTTATAAAACATAATTCACAGGGAATATTAATGCAGAGCTTAATCATCTACAAGGTACGATAGCCGAATAAATGGGTGAGTAGCGTAATACATTTGGAGTTTTAGCACGCAGTATGTAATATAGTGAATTGTACTGTGCATTATTGCATATTATTGTGTCAATTGAAGGGCTTACATAATATTGCCACCAGTCATATAAAATGCAGCAGACCTAACCAAATTAAACCTAACTTAACGATAGGTGAATCACAGGGGTGGATGACCCTACGTGAGCTTACTTATTGTGGTTTCTGTACGTTTTATTATGTGTGGTATATGTATATGACAGGGTTTTGCATTTTGTAGTATGTCGTCAAGGGTTTAGATATTGCTGGGTGTGTAGCTATTTGATATTTAGCATACCTAACCGAATTAAACCTTACTTCACAATNATGACAGGGTTTTGCATTTTGTAGTATGTCGTCAAGGGTTTAGATATTGCTGGGTGTGTAGCTATTTGATATTTAGCGTACCTAACCGAATTAAACCTTACTTCACAATGTGTAACTCAGGTGTTCTACGAACTGCCGCATGAAGATATACAGTATCATGTGTTGGCAAACAGTACCCCTGTATTTACATATCGTGAAGTTAAGTATTGTTCGATTAGGTCTTTTTGCATTCAACGTATTTACATAAGAAAATATAATGATAATGTACATATTTTACACCTTTTATCCTACAATTTCCCTGATCTTCATAGTCCNTTTACATAAGAAAATATAATGATAATGTACATATTTTACACCTTTTATCCTACAATTTCCCTGATCTTCATAGTCCTCCCCACTATCGTATTTGTGGTTTGTATTGATAATATGTTAATGCCCCTTGTAAATTAGTGTTCTGTGTATTGAGTAGAGTGGAATTATACCAGTTTCCGTGATTTTTTCTTTCGTTTTCGGAAAAGTCGCTATTATTTACAATTACCAACATGTTTTGTTCTCCCCACTGATTTTATTGGAGGACAAAAGTGTAATACATACTCAAGTGTCTTTCCCCACATTTTGGCTAGTGCAATTTGTTTTGAAATCCTTTCTTTTTTAAAATGGTGAATGGCAATGATAAATAATTATCTACTTAAATCAGATCTCAAAAAGCCTGTTGAATAATATTCAATTATTCTGTAATTTTGTCAAACAGTTCTGCACAAAAATGTGCATGAAATAGATTAACAAAGTTATGTTTTGGTGTTTGCTTACATTTATTATCATTTAGTCATCCTAAACATTATCAACAAAAATTGCAAATGAGTATCAACTTCAAAACCTTAGGTTTTGTGTTGCTTGGAAAAGCTTAATGGAACCATGTTATTAGTAGTCATGTAGTCANATCAACTTCAAAACCTTAGGTTTTGTGTTGCTTGGAAAAGCTTAATGGAACCATGTTATTAGTAGTCATGTAGTCAGATGAAGTTGACTGCTTGTTTGTCTCAAAAGTTGTTAAATTCCATTATTAATTAGCATTACGAACTCATAGAAAATCCATAGCATAACTTGCTAACCTGAGCAGCTTAATTTCATGGTTGAATAAATCTGAAGTTGGGAACCTGATCACAGGCTTGTTGTTTGAGTGCAGTAACTAAAAATATTATCATGTCTATAAATGCTACGCTGAACACTATGAAAACATTGGGATGGGAGGAGAGTTCTGGAGTTTTTATTTAACATAGAAACTGGTGTCTGATCCAAAGACATAATAATTTCACACTTCCTGTTGTTACGAGTCAAAGGAGACATCTCAAAAACTAGGAATAGTTGTGGCACCCAAACAGAGTCATTGCTGAAAGGCCGGAAATCTTACAGTGTAAACATATCCACGAAAAAGGTAAACAGGAAATATCTACAAGAAATTACATATATGCTAGTTGGAATGTCGTTGGCAGGAAGTTGAAATGCAGTTTAGGAAAGTATCAACAAAAGAAAGTAAATGATAGTTGGCGTACCACATCTTGGCCATGTGATGAAACATGTAGCTAGAAGCACAAGCTAAGCAATAGANCTTGGCCATGTGATGAAACATGTAGCTAGAAGCACAAGCTAAGCAATAGATGCCTTGGGAACTACAGTTGTCCCAAAAAGTATTGGCACACTCACATTGTGGAGGTTGGTTGTGAAGAAAGTTATATATGTCAGTAAACCAAACCTGTAATTGCTGTCATGCACAATATAAAAACATTGCTGTGCAAATGCCCCATCCNCATATATGTCAGTAAACCAAACCTGTAATTGCTGTCATGCACAATATAAAAACATTGCTGTGCAAATGCCCCATCCATAACAAATAAATACATTATAAAAAAAAATTATGTTTTATAAATAACAAAATAGTATTTTTACAGAGAATGGTTTCTTTACATTTTAGATATGGTACATTACTGCAATGCCATCTAACACTGTACCGATGGGAGGTTATTTAGTCTCATGCAGCATAATGCAGCAGTAGTCACTTTGAGTCCGAAGGAGAAGGAACATTCAGTGTCTTTACCTGATAGAGCAGTGTTGCTCCATTCACAAATGAAAGCCTATTACAAGATTGGAGATGAACTTTCTGTCAGCTATACTATAGTAAAGGCAATCATTAACAAATACAATGAGACTGGTGCAACAGAAAGTAAGTGTCAATCAGGGCATTTGAGGGTCCTTATGACCAGAGGGCATAGGTGAATAATCAGTTTTGCACAGAAGAACCCTATGAAAATGCATAATAATTTGCTTCAGACAGCCAGCAAATGTCCAAAAAGGTGAGTGCTCAGCTGTACAAAATGTATTGAATTAGACTAGTATCCATGGAAGATTTCCCAGGAAGAACCCATACATTTTGGAAATTAACCATAAGAAACATTGCAGTTTGCTAAGGGATACGTCATCAAGTCNCCCAGGAAGAACCCATACATTTTGGAAATTAACCATAAGAAACATTGCAGTTTGCTAAGGGATACGTCATCAAGTCGATAGAGTTTTTGAACACTGTCATATTTTCGGATGACTCAAAGTTCACTTTGTTCAGATCCGAGGGAAAGAAGAAAGTATGCCGCAATCTTAACACAGAACTCCAATCATAACACATTCGTCTTACTGTTGACCATGGAGGAAGTGCTTTAGTGGTTTGGAAATGTATGGTGGCTTGTGGAGTTGGACATCTAGCCGTAATCCAAGGTACAATGGACTACATGAAATACATTGAGGTATTGCACTGTAATTTACAAGGTAGTGTGCAGGAATTGGGATTTGATGTCGTCTTTCATGTCCAACGTGACAATCAACCGAAACACAGTGCCGTGGAAATTGAGAGTGGTTACTATATAATGCTCTAGGAATGGTTGTAGCCACCACAGCTTGTCTCGATGCAAAATCAGAAAACTTTGGAGAAAAAAAGGATTTGAGAATACTTTTGGAGGAATGATCTAAAATAATCCAAGCAGCGACACAAAATTTTATCAACAGCATGCCATAGCATCTGCAAGTTGTTATATACACCAAGGGCATGTACACTGACTATGGAAATGTGCATATTTAGTGAAGGTTGCTTTTTAATTATGTGTACCAATATTTTTTGTTTTGTGCAGAAAAGACTCATTTGTTGTAATGTATTTATTTGTTATGGACAGGCAATCTGTGCAGAAACATCATTTTATGTTATATACCTCAGCAATTACAAGCGTTGTTTACTGAAGTATACAGCTTTCTTCATAACCAGACCTTGAAATGTGGCTGCACAATTTGTTTTCTTTGTGGCGACTGTGAATTCTATACAGTACTCTTCTGTTCTGAGTATGAGGTGAATGATAAACGGGCACCCAAGACACACTGTGTTTGGCCAGTCAACAGAGCACAGGTGCAGAAGGGAAGAAAGAATATAAGGGGTAAGAGTTAGAAGAAAGGAGGGGAACCTGGCAGTGCAGCTGCCACACAAAAGTTACGACAATTGCCAAGGGCTGGTAATTCAGAAGTGCCAGGGCATCAGCATCAGTGTAGACAAAGTCAGCTCTCAAAAAAATTACAGTGCATTGTGATGAAATGTAATGTAATCATCGCAGTACTTAAATGCTTTAAAACTAGGGTTTCGTAACCATAAGGACACAGCAGAGTACCAACAAATGTGATGAGGTAAAGAAAATTTATACTGAAAATTAATTAAAAATTATTTTCTGCATACAAATTGCACACAAAGTATAGGTATTGTGTACAGGCTGATTCAGAAGTCTGGAAACAGGGAACTTGGGAGGTTACAGAATCAAATGGCTTCCATCCTGTTGAATGCACATATGTATGCAGATGTCATTCCCATTCACAGGTGACATGTTGTAGCGTTGTAGGACCTCAGGTTGAACATTGGAACAGGTAGTATTCCTCTGCCTTAGATAATTTCTATCCTGTACTTTTGTTGCATAAACCATAGCCTTAAAATGTCCCCAGAGGTAAAAATCCAAGGTACTCAAGTCTGCTGACCAGGCTGGCCATTTGGCTTACCTCAAGTTCAGCTGATATCCGGCGAGTGCTTCTGTGTGGGCTCTTGACGAACACTGCCATGTTCAATGTGGAATTAATTTTATCGGTCGCCGCCTGCGGCCGCTCACTTTGTCTTTTGCATCAACGCAACCTGTTTCTCTGAATTTTGCTATATCTTTCGCAACTGCACTGCATGTGGTAGCTGCTCTGGATAACATTTGTTTGTAGTTTGTAGGTAACTGCCGGTACCACCGTGCAGGATGATGTCAATATGCTCCTTCGTAAATGCCGTCATCAATTACCGTACTATATACACCTGCGCAGACAGAAAAATATTTTACCCTATGTTTCCTGACTTTTGAATAATCCTGTACATGTGTGACTATTTCATGTCATGGCTGGGTTGCCTGTGAGAGATAGTGGATACTATTTAAGGCTGTATGTAGTGTAATAAAATTTTTTTTCGTGAAATTCACACAATTACTGAAAACTCTTTGAAAAATATTTAATTTTTGTTGCAATTCCAGAGGTTGAAACTAGATTTAGGCTGGTTTTGTTCATGACCCCTTTCATTTTGGTTGTGTCATCCCTACAATAAGGGTTTCTTGTTGTATTATTAATTCTTCAAGACTTGTAATTGGTGCTTAAACACAATTAATAAGGTAAATACATTATATTTAGATTGAAACAATCTTTGTCCAAAAATATTTAATAGTTCTTGTATTTTATGTGTGATATAAATTTCATTACTAGAGACCAAAAATTTGGCAAATGCGATAACCCAAAAAATAACGTGAATTTTCACTTAAAACACGAAAAACTATGATTTTTGACATTTATAGCAGTAATTCACGAGAAGTACAAAATCGTGTAGTATTTTTGTAAATTATTTGGTTTTATGTCACATAGTTGCTTCTGAAAACAGATTTTACGTGCTTTTGCAGATTCGGATACGAATGCATGCATAGTTGGCCAGTAGATTTCTTCGATAATTTTATCACCATAAACGAAAACATGTTTGACTTTCCATCACGTGTGTTTGCGGCCATAGTTAACATGAGTGCAAGTGATGTTGCGTCACTTTGAGTGAACATTCTAGTGTATGGTCCTGCAATTGCCCATTAGTAAACCCAGCCGTAGTAGTGTTCACGTCTACCAAGCACCACGTTATCTATGGAAATCTCACCAACTAGCTCGCTGAGTTTGTTTACACTTGAAGTATCGTCACGTTGACGTGTGGTGAGTACATAGGATAGGAATTGCGCTATATTCACACCCTGAGAAATACCCCCGAGGAAGTCCCGAGGTATANCCCAGGAAGAACCCATACATTTTGGAAATTAACCATAAGAAACATTGCAGTTTGCTAAGGGATACGTCATCAAGTCCATAGAGTTTTTGAACACTGTCATATTTTCGGATGAATCAAAGTTCACTTTGTTCAGATCCGAGGGAAAGAAGAAAGTATGCCGCAATCTTAACACAGAACTCCAATCAAAACACATTCGTCTTACTGTTGACCATGGAGGAAGTGCTTTAGTGGTTTGGAAATGTATGGCGGCTTCTGGAGTTGGAGATCTAGCCGTAATCCAAGGTGCAATGGACTACATGAAATACATTGAGGTATTGCACTGTAATTTACAAGATAGTGTGCAGGAATTGGGATTTGATGTTGTCTTTCATATCCAACGTGACAATCAACCGAAACACAGTGCCGTGAAAATTGAGAGTGGTTACTATATAATGCTCTAGGAATGGTTGTAGCCACCACAGCTTGTCTCGATGCAAAATCAGAAAACTTTGGGGAAAAAAAAAAAAAGGATTTGAGAATACTTTTGGAGGAATGATCTAAAATAATCCAAGCAGCGACACAAAATTTGATCAACAGCATGCCATAGCATCTGCAAGTTGTTATATACACCAAGGACATGTACACTGACTATGGAAATGTGCATATTTAGTGAAGGTTGCTTTTTAATTATGTGTACCAATATTTTTTGTTTTGTGCAGAAAAGACTCATTTGTTGTAATGTATTTATTTGTTATGGACAGGCAATCTGTGCAGAAATATCATTTTATGTTATATACCTCAGCAATTACAAGTGTTGTTTACTGAAGTATACAGCTTTCTTCATAACCAGACCTTGAAATGTGGCGACTGTGAATTATATACAGTACTCTTCTGTTCTGAATATGAGGTGAATGATAAACGGGCACCCAAGATACACTGTGTTTGGCCAGTCAACAGAGCACAGGTGCAGAAGGGAAGAAAGAATATAAGGGGTAAGAGTTAGAAGAAAGGAGGGGAACCTGGCAGTGCAGCTGCCACACAAAAGTTACGACAATTGCCAAGGGCTGGTAATTCAGAAGTGCCAGGGCATCAGCATCAGTGTAGACAAAGTCAGCTCTCAAAAAAATTACAGTGCATTGTGATGAAATGTAATGTAATCATCGCAGTACTTAAATGCTTTAAAACTAGGGTTTCGTAACCATAAGGACACAGCAGAGTACCAACAAATGTGATGAGGTAAAAAAAATTTATACTGAAAATTAATTAAAAATTATTTTCTGCATACAAATTGCACACAAAGTATAGGTATTGTGTACAGGCTGATTCAGAAGTCTGGAAACAGGGAACCTGGGAGGTTACAGAATCAAATGGCTTCCATCCTGTTGAATGCACATATGTATGCAGATGTCATTCCCATTCACAGGTGACATGTTGTAGCGTTGTAGGATCTCAGGTTGAACATTGGAACAGGTAGTATTCCTCTGCCTTAGATAATTTCTATCCTGTACTTTTGTTGCATAAACCATAGCCTTAAAATGTCCCCAGAGGTAAAAATCCAAGGTACTCAAGTCTGCTGACCAGGCTGGCCATTTGGCTTACCTCAAGTTCAGCTGATATCCGGCGAGTGCTTCTGTGTGGGCTCTTGACGAACACTGCCATGTTCAATGTGGAATTAATTTTATCGGTCGCCGCCTGCGGCCGCTCACTTTGTCTTTTGCATCAACGCAACCTGTTTCTCTGAATTTTGCTATATCTTTCGCAACTGCACTGCATGTGGTAGCTGCTCTGGATAACATTTGTTTGTAGTTTGTAGGTAACTGCCGGTACCACCGTGCAGGATGATGTCAATATGCTCCTTCTTCGTAAATGCTGTCATCAATTACCGTACTATATACACCTGCGCAGACAGAAAAATATTTTACCCTATGCTTCCTGACTTTTGAATAATTCTGTACATGTGTGACTATTTCATGTCATGGCCGGGTTGCCTGTGAGAGATAGTGGATACTATTTAAGGCTGTATGTAGTGTAATTAAATTTTTCTTCATGGAATTCACACAATTACTGAAAACTCTTTGAAAAATATTTAATTTTTGTTGCAATTCCAGAGGTGGGGAAGAGTTTGAAACTAGATTTAGGCTGGTTTTGTTCATGACCCCTTTCATTTTGGTTGTGTCATCCCTACAATAAAGGTTTCTTGTTGTATTATTAATTCTTCAAGATTTGTAATTGGTGCTTAAACACAATTAATAAGGTAAATAAATACATTATATTTAGATTGAAACAATCTTTGTCCAAAAATATTTAATAGTTCTTGTATTTTATGTGTGATATAAATTTCATTACTAGAGACCAAAAATTTGGCAAATGCGATAACCCAAAAAATAACGTGAATTTTCACTTAAAACACGAAAAACTATGATTTTTGACATTTATAGCAGTAATTCACGAGAAGTACAAAATCGTGTAGTATTTTTGTAAATTATTTGGTTTTATGTCACATAGTTGCTTCTGAAAACAGATTTTACGTGCTTTTGCAGATTCGGATACGAATGCATGCATAGTTGGCCAGTAGATTTCTTCGATAATTTTATCACCATAAACGAAAACATGTTTGACTTTCCATCACGTGTGTTTGCGGCCATAGTTAACATGAGTGCAAGTGATGTTGCGTCACTCTGAGTGAACATTCTAGTGTATGGTCCTGCAATTGCCCATTAGTAAACCCAGCCGTAGTAGTGTTCACGTCTACCAAGCACCACGTTATCTATGGAAATCTCACCAACTAGCTCGCTGAGTTTGTTTACACTTGAAGTATCGTCACGTTGACGCGTGGTGAGTACATAGGATAGGAATTGCGCTATATTCACACCCTGAGAAATACCCCCGAGGAAGTCCCGAGGTATAAGGATACACGTCGAAGAACCGAAGTGAGAGAAAAACAGGGAAAGTCTCAAAAATTATGTTTTCAAAAGTCAACATAGTTAAGGCGGTTGTCTGCCTGGAGCTGTTCTCGTGTTTGAGGCAGTGAAGCTTGGGAGCGGTAAGGACTGCCCGCCGAGAATTACTGCCGACACAGCTTACAGGAACCCCCGGGATGCTTGCCGCACCCCTCCCTTCATTCTAGTTTGAGCGAGCGAGTCGCTGACGAGACACGGAATCCTATACAAAAAACGCGCGAGGGACACCAGGGAAGTCCCTATTTCTCTCGACACAAACTGCTGACAGCCAATTTGAATATATCGGGAGACGGGTTAAATTCGGGAGCAGCCAAGGTTCGTGATCATTCAGTTGTCGTCAGTCAGTCGTGGTCAGTCGTGGACAAGGATTTGTTCGGCGGCCGCGATGTGAGACAGAGAAGGCAGTTAGGCGAGAGGCAGTCGTATCACCGGGCCGGAGTTCGGGCCCGGCCCAGGCAGTAATGTACAATCAGTTGTTCGCAGTCAGTTGTTCAACCGAGACGGGAGTTGCTTGGCGGTACAGCCGCGAGACGAGATAGATGCAGCAGAAACGGGAGAAGCCGAATCAGACATGGGAGTAAACAGTCGTGTGATGAGAACAGTGACGAGAATATGAGTAAATTCCTGGAAACGAGTGGCAGCCCCAGTCCGAGTGGCACCATTCGCCAAGAAGGCGTAGACGTGCGCCATATGGTGACGAGGCGAGCTGTCAGTCAGTCAGTGAGTCAATAGTAACGTCACCGAGGAGAGAACCCAGGAACAGCCGAAACTTCATGTGTAAATTCCCGAGACAAACCCAGTTAAAGTACCAAGAACTTATGAGTTCATTTCCGAAAACGTAGTGGCAGTTTCCACGGTGAGGAATGCAGGCAGAAACGCAATAGCCGGAAGTAAGACGAGGAGGACGCACTCTCCAACCAGGAACGCCAGCTGGGATCGCAGGGAAAGTACAAGTCATGGGAAAACCAATCCCAGACTTCAGAGAGAGACCGTTAAAGCCCCCAGGAAAAAGCCAACTTAGTACAGCACGCCAACGAGAGCCAGTCCGAGGGCCTGAACAAGGGCCACCCAACTCACCATGCCTCGCTACCAACGAAGACAACTCACCAAAAGCAGCAGTCATAGATAAGTAGAGAAACGTCTCCCTTCAACAACCTTCCCCGACGCATAGTATTCAGCCCACCAACCCTTCAGGCCTACGACTTGCAGGGGGGGCTCAGTCTCGCCAGTGTGTGTAATAACTATGTGACCTTCTGATCAATAAAATCCTGGTGTGTTAAATAACGGAGAATACAAGTATTTGTTTACCCCTAAAGCAACAACCACAGGTGCCCTTAGTCTGCACCAATATAATTTAACTAAATGAACTACTGGCCACCACCCTGTATAACTCAGGTAGCCTAGTGGCAACGTTTTACCCAACATTTCTTAATTTTTTTTACAAAGCGGCGTGGCAGTGAAAAATGTGTTTATATGCATTTACTAATATAGTATATATGTGTAAATCAAATTATTGCGTGTTTTAATCCTGTAATCTATCAGCTAACTGTATTTTTATCACACGTATTCTCTGTTAATGTGTGGGGTAAAAAATTACACGTTTTGAACAAACAAAAGTTTTGTCAGTGGGCCTAACAAAAAAATCTGTTGCTGAAAGTTTTAGATAGTTAAAAAATGTAAAGGAAGATTTATCTTTATCCCTTTTTTTTTTACAAGGCGCTTTTATTATTATTTTTTAAATTGTGCTTTTAGAATTGTGTATATATTGTTTACGTTAGTGTCTTTCTGTAACAGTATGCTCTTGCCAGTGCATTGTGACCATTGTTCCAGGTGTCAAACAGAATACAAAATCTTAAGTAAGAAAATGTGAAATTGTTTCCAATGTTGTCTGTTGATAAGGAAACTAGTGGTTTTGTCTTAACCGTATATTTCTGTGGAAGTTAGGTTTTTTTTTTGTAAGGAAATCACAATGGTTTTAAAAAAAACCAGCTTTTCAATAGGAATAACTCTGCCAATTTCAGGTTTTTACCAATGAAGTGACATTTCTCAAATTATGTATGTCTTTATAAAGAGCACATGAAAAATTGGAACAATTCTTATGCAGAAACCTCTATTTTCGTAGCAAGAAAATAATAACTATTTTTGACAAAAATAGCATCTATTTTTTTTTTTTTAAAGTAACACCTACTTTTTCAAGTCTTTATTCGTTACAAGTGCTTTTGCTTGGCCTTTATGAGATATGCAGTATAGGTAGTATCACTTGAGGTTTTTATAGGCCTGAATAGGTTTTTTTTTTTTCAGGAAGTACTGTACTCAAAAATGTGTATAAATGAAGTGGCTCTCTGTTATTATATTTTGATCTCCTGTAAGTTCTGTAATAAATGTGCAACCAAAAATAAATAAATTGTGTTTGAAGTGATGCTTACTGGCATTGTATTTATTTACGACTCCACCTCATCTACCTGTGACATCACGTCACCCCGAGCGGGGTTCAAACCCACAACGGCTTGCTTCCAGAGCTGACCTGCACACCCCTAGGCAAGGGGCACCCAAGGACACTACAACAGAAGCCGTCTACGTTATTATGCGAGACGCCACGTCACGTGCCTTATAATCAACCCCGTACCTGAGCCAAGCGCTGCCCCTAAGCGAGCAGCAGAGACGCAACTCGCACACAAGGAAAACTGCCACTTCCAGCCTCCCCCGAGAGAATGCGGCCAGCGCTGNTTATCACACGTATTCTCTGTTAATGTGTGGGGTAAAAAATTACACGTTTTGAACAAACAAAAGTTTTGTCAGTGGGGCTAACGAAAAAATCTGTTGCTGAAAGTTTTAGATAGTTAAAAAATATAAAGGAAGATTTAGAAAAAAAAATTTTTTTTTTTTATGTTTGTACAAGGCGCTTTTATTATTATTTTTAAAATTGTGTTTTTAGAAATGTGTATATTTTGTTTACGTTAGTGTCTTCCTGTAACAGTATGCTCTTGCCAGTGCATTGTTACCGTTGTTCCAGGTGTCAAACAGAATACAAACTCTTAAGTAAGAAAATGTGAAATTGTTTCCAATGTTGTCTGTTGATGAGGAAACTAGTGGTTTTGTCTTAAAAACATAGGTTAACTGTATATTTCTGTGGAAGTTAGGTATTTTTTTTTGTAAGGAAATCACAATGGTTTTAAAAAAAACAGCTTTTCAATAGGAATAACACTGCCAATTTCAGGTTTTTACCAATGAAGTGACATTTCTCAAATTATGTATGTCTTTATAAAGAGCACATGAAAAATTGGAACAATTCTTATGCAGAAACCTCTATTTTCGTAGCAAGAAAATAATAACTATTTTTGACAAAAATAGCATCTATTTTTTTTTTTTTAAAGTAACACCTACTTTTTCAAGTCTTTATTCGTTACAAGTGCTTTTGCTTGGCCTTTATGAGATATGCAGTATAGGTAGTATCACTTGAGGTTTTTATAGGCCTGAATAGGTTTTTTTTTTTTTCAGGAAGTACTGTACTCGAAAATGTGTATAAATGAAGTGGCTCTCTGTTATTATATTTTGATCTCCTGTAAGTTCTGTAATAAATGTGCAACCAAAAATAAATAAATTGTGTTTGAAGTGATGCGTGATGCTTACTGGCATTGTATTTATTTACGACTCCGCCTCATCTACCTGTGACATCACGTCACACCGAGCGGGGTTCAAACCCACAACGGCTTGCTTCCAGAGCTGACCTGCACACCCCTAGGCAAGGGGCACCCAAGGACACTACAACAGAAGCCGTCTACGTTATTATGCAAGACGCCACGCCACGTGCCTTATAATCAACCCCGTACCTGAGCCAAGCGCTGCCCCTAAGCTAGCAGCAGAGACGCAACTCGCACACAAGGAAAACTGCCACTTCCAGCCTCCCCCGAGAGAATGCGGCCAGCGCTGCGAAGGGAGGAGTTCACGCACCAAGATACTCAACAGCCGAAGGAACCACGCCGAGAGACCATATACGCAGTCGTGCAAAACCAAACAGGCCAGTTCATTCTCAGCAGCTCGCTCCATCACTTGTAGTGCTGGAGCTCTCTGCCTACCGCCTTCTTCACGAAGGACCACCACTACCTTCCAGCGACCCTCGAAGAAGCTTTATCCCCCCTTACACTCACTACCACTTTGGTTGTGACGCCCGAGTCCCTTCAGGACAAACAGTGTAGATAGTTAGGGTTCAGTTGTTGTAATAACTACTTAGCTCATCTGCTCTAGTTTAATTTTGCCCCAGGTCCCCTTCACCTGGTTAACGTAGTCTACTTCCGCTGGTTACACAGCACAATTGGGTAGCTAGGAGATAGTACAGGCCACCGTGACTATTCCTCTGAGGAATAAACATGTATTCCTACCTTAACCCCATGTACTCATTTTAAGCTCTAGGGTGATTATTACTTTATACATCTTAGACGTCAACCCACAAAGGAGAAGCAAAATGCGTCTTGATACTGATATTACAGAAACTATTGTAAGACTGTGGGCTGCCCTTAATCGGGCGCACGTACATCGTCAAACACAACACATTTGATGACCACCCGTATCGTGAACCAAGTACTCCAGTACTTGGAACATTATAAGGTAGAGCCACAACCACTAGGAATACACGCGACGAAGCAGTCAGACATCCAGATCAGATAACCCACTCTGTCCACCGCATTGAACTTCACCGGTTGGAGTGATAGGACTGGTTCTGGTTGGCCTAACCTCTTTTGGTTACACATTGGCCAGGGAACTCGTCGCCTGCTTCTACTTCGTGTGATAGACCATAGTACCTTCCCATCTGCCCTTCAACCATAGAAGCGGTGCAAGGTAGAGAGCTAAGAAGGCAGCTACTACATCTAAATTTAGTCATTTGCTCTGCAACCCATTGCCTTCTGCCCTCAGCAGCCACTTCCCACAGGGCCGAGCTCAAGCCGCCTGTCGAGGTCTCACCTCCCAGCCCCTCCAAGCTCCCTTTTCTTGCCGCCTCAGAAGATCGCCGTAGAACCACCACATCCCCTTGTGGTTTGTCTTCACATGGGCCTGCACGTGCCGTTGGGCATTTCCTCCCTATTCTTCAGGCCGTCACCACCACCGAAAACTGCAGAGCAGCCCAGACCAGGGGGGCTGAGCTGCCCTACCCAGCTGACCATCCAGTTCGCTGCCCGAAACCATGGCACTAAAATTGGCCAGCCAGTTATGATCCAGGATCGACCCTGGGTGAGACCCAAGCAAGGTAAAGCGACACCAGTGCCTATTGTAACCCGATGTAAGCCAGTTACCCTCACACCAAACTTTGTGCCTTGTAGGCGGTCGACCCGCCCTACTGTTCATTGAGAGATAGTTACAGCCCGACGTAACATAGTGCAAACTCCCCCTCAGTTAGTTGTGAACCAGTGCCTCTGACCGGCATTATAGAACCCTTGTCCGATAGTAATGTCACAAACTTCCAATAGACATCATGCATCAAGTGTTTTCGTGGCACCCATCATGGGGCTACAGAGCTTTATTAGTCAAATAATTAGGCAGGCCAGGCCAGTTTGGACCCGAGAACAAGGAGAATCAAGCCGGGAGTCTAACCAGTAACTGACCAGACTTCAGGGAGTCTGAAAACACCCTGTGGTATCAAATTTCATTAGCCGAGGGCATGTATGAGCGTAGTCTAAGTGTCACCGAACCAAGCGAAGCCACCGCCGCAATGGACAAGGCCATTGAAACCCAACCTGAGAGGTTTAGCGTTGCTACATGTAACAGAGCTGGTGTTCATACCATCTGCTGCGCACATTGTCAAAGTCGATTCCACTACAGGTGTTTAGGCTGGAACAACGAATCACGTTATACCAACAGATTGGAGTTCCGTTGCGAAGACTGGTGAACCCGCCAAACGGCATATTGTAGCTGGCTCATCTGCACTGTCAAGGTGTAAATACCACGAGTTATATAATTGGTGCACAATCATTTCACCACCTGTGCATTGGGTGGCTGGACGAACGTATCACCAGACGTGGCTTGGTAAATAGGTGCGAGGTGTGCAAGCGAGCAGCAGAATACCAACCAAGCAATCCAGGCACTGACCACGGTATGATGTCCACGTGGGGTAACAACTGGCCCCAGCTACCGGTTTTCGTGGCACGACCCCAGGAAGACCCAGTTAGCTTCACGCAGGAATGTGAATGGGAGTTAAGTGAAAACAGGGTTCCTCCCAAACAATGGGTAGTCAAGACTCAGAAGCAGTTAAAAGGCGAATCGTTAGACTGGTGGAATAAGTACGAGTTCATAACAGAGTGAGCTCAACTCTGTTCGCGTATCGCCACCAAGTTTTTCTGAGAGCAGGTATTAGCTCACCTTTCTTCGAAATTTCACAGCTGAACCCAGGCCACTGATGAAAAAGCTGAAATATTCATGAGGAGGAAAGTTCAAATGTACCGCTGAATATTTCCAGATGAAAACAAGGAAAGATGCGTGCATATTATCACATGCATGCTGCTCCTAAAATTGTACAATATGCTCCAACTTCCCCGACTGCATTCAGTCGACTAGTTGGTAGAAAGGTCTTGCGAAACGGAGAGAAACGATAAGGCCGGGTGCGTAATAACAAAGTCAAGGAAGAAGGGAAGAGGTGGCTGAGCTGCCTGAACTGAAGGGCGACCCTCTCGTCCTGACCCATCGCTCCCTAGGTGCTGATTCTGTCCGAACGGCAATTCCACCGGGACTGTCCTGCTAAGTCGGTAGGCAGGTGGAGAGCGAAGGAGGGAGAAACACCTGCCACCCCCGAATCTATGCAGCAAGAAAACGAAAGTAAAGGACCCGGCCAGACGGGAAATGCCAAAAATGGGGTGCGAAGCGGGCCGTCACCACGGGTATATCAGAGCCCGTCTACATCCAAATGCTAGCCGAAGAACCTGACCTACCTGAATCCCTTCATATTCCGGTCAAAATATCGGACACTAGGCTCTTGCCCTCCTGGACTCTGCAGCTACAGGTGAATTTTATTGGGAGTGACCTCCTCACTCCCAAGCAATGAGCTACGCTGCGACCGCAGAACTGAGCAGTTCACATGGCCCGATATAGTAGGACACTTCGCGTCAACGACCAAACCAATCTATCTATGAGGATATACTGGCAAACTCACAAGACTGAGTTCGTAGTTCCCCCCAATGTTGTGGAAGAAGTAATACTGGTACAACCATGGCTATGACAACAGCTGATGCATGATGGCTGGGAAGTTCGGCACATCACCTAGTCATTATTTGGTGGGTAGGGGAGGGGCTCTTATGCGGGTTCAGGTCGAGAACCCTGGGTGACCTTATAGGCTGATTATTGTGTGTACGGCTTAGCTCGGAGGGAGCCGGTGTTCAGAGTCGGCCTTGTTGGGCAGCGGCAAGCTATGTAGGCGTCTAAGGTGGTGAGGGTGGCAGTGGATGCTGGCTTACCACCTGTAGACTGGCCCTGGAGCTGACCACTGGCAGGCTGTGGCGGACAACTCTCCGGGCCCTGTCCAAGGGTTCAAGGGCGGCTGGTGAGCGGCTGGCAGTGGCTGGTCCATGAACTGCTGGGCTCCGGGCGGCGACAGTGTTTTCTGGTGTCCGGTAGCTGGTGCTGGCGAGGCCCAGTCACACGAGCTGTCCAAGCCACAGGCAGACGACAACTGGATGCAGTGTGCCGGCAATCTTCCGGGGTTGCTCGAACAAGTTACTAGGGAGGACTGAGGAGTGAGGCTCCTGCAGTCGGCAGGTGGCTTGTGCCTGATCCCGAGGGAAGGAAAGGCTGAAGGCTAACTGGGATGGGTTACCTGGCAATTGGTTGGTTGTAGGAGCCGTAGATGCCTTATTACCTGCCCCTTTAGTCCCTCCTCGTCGGGTGAATTGCATGCGGTGGATGCAGTGGGTTAGCTGACTCATGGAGTGTACCTAGTAGGGGACTCTACCGTACGTGTGCACCAAATGCCTTTGCGCACTGGGCCCACAGTATGGGTTGCCAGCGAATCATGTGGTGTTTTCGGGACATACGTACTACCCAGTTAAGGGAGCCCACAGTCCTACCCTAGTATCGGCAATGATTTGGCAATACCTGATCACCTGCCGCTCCCTTAGGGGACTGCATTTACAGGGGGGTTGAGAGGTACAAATCCACTTGGAATTAGAACGCAGTGTTTCGACTTGAAATTATTTATTCTCGGGAGAATAAACACAGTGACCTATACTAACTCCTAGGCTTTCGTAGTACCCAACCAACCGGCCGAAGTTACGTTATGAACATATGAAGGGAAGTGAACCTGTTAAAGCAAGAACAAACCTAGAGCAACAAATAAAGTAGTAGTGAGAACGACTCAAACCCTAGTTGCCTAGTGTGGTCCTGAAGTTACAGGGTGTGACTCTCTGAAGCAGAGTGCGTGTCTCGGGTGTTGTAGCAAGCTTCACTGGGAGTAGATCGGTTGCAGCAGAGGGCCCTAGCATGGCAGTGGTGGTGCTATCTGCTGAGTTGCCAAGGCAGAGGAAGCCAATACGATGTCAACTCGATGTAAACTGGCGTTCTGGGGGCTCGTCTGGCCCTAAATACAGACTGGTGTCTTCCTTTGGGCATCTTCAGCCGGCCTGCTCCACCCTGTGTGGGCGGCATCATCCCTTGCTGTGCTCTCTTGGCGAGTGTTGGAAGCGGTGTAGCTCTGTGGTGCGGTAGGTATCACTGCATTCACTTAGAGGCAGGCCGGCTCTGTTCAGGTGGTGAGGCAGGGGCGCATGAGTGACGTGCATATTTTATTGTTGCTGCAACGGTAGGTAGTATTCATCTCTCGGGTGTAGCAGTCCGGGTTCATCCCCCGGTAAGGGTGTCATGGCTTCCCACTGGCTGAATTGAAGTTGTAGATGTATACATAGTGTATTGCCAGCTACGCATCATGCGTCATAGCAATGCATTATAGACCACGGACGACGCATCTATTTAGGTGAGGAGCATAGAATGACCATCAATTGGGAACGCAACATAGACGCAATGATACCACATTCCGTAGCACCCCATACAATTAAGCATAACTTAAATGACCCAAAGTTTACACAACTGCAAGATATATTAGCCAGCCACACTGAAGCATTCGGCCAGGGAGAATCCCTGCACCAGATGTGTAGTATACAGCAGGAGATTTGGGTAATGACCGACCGGCCGGTCTACAGTAGACCTTTCCGTGTGTCCACCAGCAGGCGACACCTGATTATGACACAGGTGGAAACTATGAAGGAACAAGGAATTGTCGAAACGTCTGACTCACCATACAATTCCAGGGTCGTGTTAGTTCCAAAAAAAGGACGGACAGTTAAGATTTTGTGTTAACTACAAAGAACAAAATTACATTACTCATCCCATTGTGCTACAGTCAATTAACTTAACCCACATGCTCCATGATATAAGGATGGCCAAGATATTCAGTACCCTTGACATGCAATCAGGGTACTGGCAGATCTCTGTACACCCAGACAGCAGAAAGGATACTGCTTTTACAACTCCAGAAGGAGAAAACCTGCAGTTCAAAGTTATGCCGTTCGGCTTAAAGAACACCCCCCCCCCCCNCCCCATAACCTTCCAGAGATTGATGTCCACCGAAGTCCTGACAGCATATATCGGCCAATTCTGCTTCGTCTACCTGGGCAATATCATTGTATATTCCAAGTCCTGGGAATAACACTGTAGGCACCTTGGAGAGGCTCGAACTGCATGGCCGCACCTGTAAGTTCTCTTATCTCGCCAGCTAGATAATGAGGGGGCCACCAGGAGGACGAAGAATGGGAGAGAATAACCTCCCCTTCCACTCCACATTGAAGCCCCGAACAACACATCCGGCTACTTCAGCTGCAACTCAGTCACTACCAGATAAGCTATTACCAACAAAAGGATTCTGATGCCCACCTCCTACTCAAGGATGTACCACAGAGGTTCAAATTACAAGATGACATTATCTGGTCCCTCAGTGGGCAACCTGATGCACAGTGGTAGGTATCAAATCCACGTAAGCTGTGAGCAGACCTATGCCGACACCACCATGACCATCAACAGGCTGGTCATCCAAGATTTAAAGCAACCCTGCATGCTATCTGCAAACGCTACATCTGGGATGGGATGAGCCGCAACATACGACATTACGTGACTAATTGCGAGGTGTGTTGTTGTGGCAAGGCCTACCGGGTAACCAACTTAAGGGAAAACCACTGCATTAAAAGGTGACAAGTTNCGAGGTGTGTTGTTGTGGCAAGGCCTACCGGGTAACCAACTTAAGGGAAAACCACTGCATTAAAAGGTGACAAGTTTAGCACTGCTGAATAAGTAAAAAGGTAAGTACAGTTTGATAGTATATACTCGCAGCAGCTCTCGATTAATAATGTTCACACTTCTGCAGTGATTCAAACCCACTGTCTTACACTAATGGTTTATCTCACTTCAGTCCATACATGAACATTGTAACCTACTACGTACAAATGTTTCTTCTTTTACCAGAATATAGCTTCAGCTCAAATAAGATATTATCATGCTCCTCTCCATTAGCAAATTAGTCACTCCAAACAAAAAAAACATAGTTTTCATGATGAAATCATGCTTCACCATATTGCAGATTGGTCTACCTTCCCTTCTTTTTCTCCTTTTCTTTTTCTCCTGGCATTCTCGCTCTGTTTCATTTTCCCTTTTCTTTCTTGTTGACACCTTTCTCACATTGTATTTCATTTTTTCATTTTCCCTACTGTACTAATGCTACCCATCATTTTCCTTTTCATCACTTTTTTTTCTGACCCTGTGTTTCACTTGTTTCTTTCTACGTACAGTCTTTCTTTTGAACAATAGGTTATGAACAGTGAACAAGTCTGCGGTTTTTTTGCAAGTATCTGTATTCGGTTTAGTTGGGACATCATCATGGTATTTCGTTCTAGGGAACAATAACATCGAACTGCCCAAGTTGTGCTGTCAGCAATGCCACAATAAATGCAAACATTCCAAGAGACCTGGGATGGTGCANTCTCTGAAACCTGATCTTTTCCTTCCCATCTCCTAAAGGCACAATCATTTCACAAAAGTTGGGTATGTCCTCCGAACAATCAAGACTATCAATCTGTCACAGGAATTGATTTTACTCACAGGTACTGGGTAGCCAAAATTCGCCTCAACATTTCCATTAATTTTAATTTTACCTTCAGGCTTTACTGTCTCTTATTCAAATTTAGGTTCACTATCCTCTTTGTTTACACTTTGATACACTATAATTACTTCATTGTTTATATTGTCTTGTCCTGTGGTAAACTGATTATTAGAATCTGGACCAGCTGACGTGGATACATTTTACAGTCTTGTCTTTTCCATCTCAAGCCCCCAGTTTTCTAGCCCCGTTACTAACTCTGCAATTTTTTCTCACCCCTTTCTGCCAGTTGCTAAAAGAATGCATATTGTAAATATCTGCCTGATTATATCGAGCTACATGTGAAGATATTGGGGCATTTCTAGTAATTACTTTATCACTCATAAGATCGCACACAGATTCTAACCCATCAGTGTCACGCTGGCTTCGGCCTTTTAAAACTGTAATACCACTAGACATAACATAAATACTGAAATAGTTATAATGCACACATAACCTAAACAATATAAACAGAACAACTGGTGACGACTTACCTTAGAATTTTATGGCTTCATTGGTGAATGATGCTGAAACAGGCGTTCTGGTGACTGCATTCCAATTTCCGGTCCCTGGATTCTTTGTTGTCTTTGTCTGGAACTGCTGTCTCATCGCCGACTAGCTTGCTGCCGTGTTTTGTCGCTCTGCTGTCGTGTTGTGGCTGATGTTGCATACATCAAAACAAGAGATGGCTGAAGCTCAGCTCGACTCATTCAGTCAGTATTTAGAAATATGAGAAAAGTTTGTAAATAAAGCTGCAGTTATAAAATACAAATAAAACTTAAAAAAATTAGTTTTGATATTTATTGGTGTTTATGCAGTTCACGCACTTTACACCACAGAGACACAAAACAGTNTTTAAAAAAATTAGTTTTGATATTTATTGGTGTTTATGCAGTTCACGCACTTTACACTACAGAGACACGAAACAGTTTGCAATACAAGTCAGATGGACTGTGAGAGCAGCATTGCAGAATACATTATACATTTGCGCTACATAGACATTAGTCATTTACAAACGCAGCCACCACTGTCACATGTCCAGCTAAATTATGTCACATTCACTCTTTGACAGGCAGTTGTCTTCTACACGGTGGCAGCGGGCGCTTGCAGCTAATAACGTCACAGTGCTCCATCCCCACCCCTCACAATCATTGCACCACCAACATACCAAAATAAGGGCATTGTGCGGTACAAGGAATCCCTTTGGACACTGGTGCAAACCTTGTTATAACAACTTTCCCACGCAAGTTGAACTGCACCAAAANCGCAGCCACCACTGTCACATGTCCAGCTAAATTATGTCACATTCACTCTTTGACAGGCAGTTGTCTTCTACACGGTGGCAGCGGGCGCTTGCAGCTAATAACGTCACAGTGCTCCATCCCCACCCCTCACAATCATTGCACCACCAACATGCCAAAATAAGGGCATTGTGCAGTACAAGGAATCCCTTTGGACACTGGTGCAAACCTTGTTATAACAACTTTCCCACGCAAGTTGAACTGCACCAAAAATAATAACCAACTGCATTTCCAGAATGTACTTGTAAAGAAATACTACCATTGAACATCTTAACAGCCGTTATCATTGATTCTCGACACAAATTCAAACTATAACTTTAGAAAAACAAACTCATGGCAAATACACAAAAACTAACACTGTCAAAACATCTGAAATAATGAAAAACCATTACGTTCCCTCCATAAATAAATAAAATTAAATATTCTCTTAAAATTAGTGCACTATTACAGTTGCCTTCCCCACTATCCTAATTTTTCACTGATCTGACTTCATCCATCANAACTAACACTGTCAAAACATCTGAAATACTGAAAAACCATTACATTCCCTCCATAAATAAATAAAATTAAATATTCTCTTAAAATTAGTGCACTATTACAGTTGCCTTCCCCACTATCCTAATTTTTCACTGATCTGACTTCATCCATCATTGTTCATTTTAACTGTACGTATGCATTGTAAGTATTGTAAGTCTTTGGGGTGCCACCGGATGTTTGCCAGAACTCCCAGAAGTCCTATCTGTATCGTGTTTTAATGTCCAAAAACACACAGTTCTTAAAAGTTCACTATGTAGCAGGAACAACACTAGGCCCCATGCTGGGTGGCAGAAATGTTGCATGCCGCAGGTTTACTAGTCTGTTCCTCCACCATGGTCGAAGGAGACGTGAACCCAGTGTCATTGAAATTCATGTGGGCCCGGGTCAGGGCGTGCAGCAAGACTCACTGTCTCAGATTCATACTCAACCGGTGCCTTGACCAGGCAGCTCAGCTTGTCGCTCAGAATAAGGCAGCCTCATATGCCTCCACCTTCCTCTTTTCTCGTAGGGCTTGAGCAGGGGTAGGAGGTGGGTGTGGGATATGTAGGGTGGAGAAGATTTTTCCCACATCAGTGCACAACTGGGCATGGTAAAACTCATCCAATCACAACAGTCACCCTCTTGGGTGACTGGGTGGGAGGTGATCCCTTTGTCCCTTCTGCCCGCCAAAAACCTCGCATCCACACCCCCTTCCCTCAAAGGCTAGGCTCAATTCAGGGGTGTTTCAGGACTACGATATAATTGGGCATGGTGAAGGTGATTGTACTACTCACGTAACTGCTGCCTGGTCCAACTCAACAGAGTTCCAGCACAAGACTGACTATCTCATTATAATTTTTTTTTTGCAAGTGTTCAAATCCCACGATGCCAGTGTAAACCCCTTCACAGTTCTTTGGGCCCACAGTATGCATGTTAGTAGCTACATTCAGTTGGAGAATGGGATGCTCTTAGGACAAGCCCTATAATCCTTATGTCTGTTTTATTTATAAAAAGTTTTAATGCATTATTGCTGGAGCAGGGTTGTCTGATGTCATGGCCGCACCGTGAAAGAAGAACGGTCTAGATGGAAGGGCACAGCAAACCAGTGGAGTGGAGAGAGTGTTAGGAAAATTGGTTTGTGTAACAAGCATTAAAATTTAATACCATTATTGGATCAAGGGCAGCAGAAAGTAGGGTGATTGTTAGTAAGTGATGATTGGTNCTCACGTAACTGCTGCCTGGTCCAACTCAACAGAGTTCCAGCACAAGACTGACTATCTCATTATAATTTTTTTTTTTGCAAGTGTTCAAATCCCACGATGCCAGTGTAAACCTCTTCACAGTTCTTTGGGCCCGCAGTATGCATGTTAGTAGCTACATTCAGTTGGAGAATGGGATGCTCTTAGGACAAGCCCTATAATCCTTATGTCTGTTTTATTTATAAAAAGTTTTAATGCATTATTGCTGGAGCAGGGTTGTCTGATGTCATGGCCTCACCGTGAAAGAAGAACGGTCTAAATGGAAGGGCACAGCAAACCAGTGGAGTGGAGAGTGTTAGGAAAATTGGTTTGTGTCACGAGCATTAAAATTTAATACCATTATTGGATCAAGGGCAGCAGAAAGTAGGGTGATTGTTAGTAAGTGATGATTGGTANAGCATTAAAATTTAATACCATTATTGGATCAAGGGCAGCAGAAAGTAGGGTGATTGTTAGTAAGTGATGATTGGTAGTAAGCTAAGATAGACTTTTGTGAGTTGAATACAGGGTGATATGAAATGAGATGGGCTGCGATTGGGATATAGCCATGGTTGCATTGTAGTCATACAGTCCTGGTGGATGCCTCCACCTCTGGTCATCCCATCTTAAATACCCTCAACCAGGGTAGCCAAGGGGTGGTGAGCAGGAGGGTGTCTGCATGGCCTGGTGGAAGCCTCGACTCATCTGTTTCTCTCACACACATGGAATCCGCAGCTGCCAGGGATGTCCCGGCCCTTCTGTCACTCACAGAGATTGCACTTGTCCGGGAACTCCAGCCTGTCTCTCTTCCATGACAGTACAACAAACCTTCACCTTCTCGGAGCCATCTCAGGGACACCACCTTGTGGCCTACTGCCTCTGCTGTAAACACCCTGTCAGCTCACCGTTTGGCAAGCTATTGGCTCGGGTGTGGATCCCAGTCACCACTGGCTTCCTCGCAGCACTCCTTATGTGATTGGGGGTTGTTGTTCACCAAAGGACCTATTGAGATCAACCAGATCACAACAAACTGATGGAGTCTTGTGACAAGCTTTCATATTCTCTCCAGAAGTTAGACGTATTACTTGAGAAATAATNCACAACAAACTGATGGAGTCTTGTGACAAGCTTTCATATTCTCTCCAGAAGTTAGACGTATTACTTGAGAAATAATTAGTGATGAATAATTGTGAAGACTGGTGAAAAGTGAGCTTACAATTTAATTAAATTTCCCAGTGTTCATGCACTAGTTTTCATTAGGTACGTTATTGTTTGTTAGTACAATGCAATTAATGGACTGAATCTTTGACACGCAATAGTACGGTAATTTGTTACATATTCAGTTATAACATATGCTCTTACAATTTGTTTATTTTTTAGCATTTAGNCACAACAAACTGATGGAGTCTTGTGACAAGCTTTCATATTCTCTCCAGAAGTTAGACGTATTACTTGAGAAATAATGAGTGATGAATAATTATGAAGACTGGTGAAAAGTGAGCTTACAATTTAATTTAATTTCCCAGTGTTCATGCACTAGTTTTCATTAGGTACGTTATTGTTTGTTAGTACAATGAAATTAATGGACTGAATCTTTGACATGCAATAGTACGGTAATTTGTTACATATTCAGTTATAACATATGCTCTTACAATTTGTTTATTTTTTAGCATTTAGNCGCAATAGTACGGTAATTTGTTACATATTCAGTTATAACATATGCTCTTACAATTTGTTTATTTTTTAGCATTTAGTTGAGATTCACATGGTAGTAACATACTTGACCTTTCTGAAATCAAGCTGTAAATATATGCAATTGTCAAATAATTTGACACTGTGAAGAAAGGAGTCTGTGATAACGGACAAGTTGTGTGGCTAATGGAATGATAGAGTTGGATGAGAAGTGTCACAGTTGTTTTTGTTGGGCCTCAGCACTGGTCGACACGCTTCTGGAGGGGATGGCAGGGGTGACTGCACACAGCGAGCACATTCTGGTGGAGGGAAACAGTGCCACAGAGTCATTTAAACGCCTTCAGTTGGTGCTTTGCCGGCTAAATGCGAGTGGCATTCAGGTGACAGAAAATAAACGTGAGTTGGTTTCGTCCACCGTTGCCTGTAGTTTAACAGAAAATTATACAGTACTGCAGCATGGATGTCATTTACTGATATTAATCATAGTTTTCTTTAAAGTGATGATTTAGTACAGGTTGCTTTATTTGGGTGCTTCTTTTCAACATACTTTGTTTAATATCTTGAAAGGTTTGAGGGGATATACTTGATAGATCTCTGTGCCATTGCTTTCCACAAAATATCTTCAGTGAGGTATCATTTGTTTGTCAGTCACCATGATTTACAAATTGATGGCATTGCATGTAATTTTTTGCATGCTAATATGTTATATTTATAATTTTAAAATCCTGAGTCTTTTCAAATATAGTTCAGCTGGCATTTACAGTATTACCCAAGTGTAAATCACAGCAAATAAAAATTGCTCANGAGTCTTTTCAAATATAGTTCAGCTGGCATTTACAGTATTACCCAAGTGTAAATCACAGCAAATAAAAATTGCTCAGAAAAAAAAAATTTTGTGAAATCTTGACTGGTCCTGAATCAAAAGTCTTTGAAACCAAAATGCCAAAGATTTTGTTTTGAAAGAACGGATGGGTAATAAGTTTATCTGTGCAGATGAAGAAAAAAATTTTTGTTATAATATCTTCAGCAGAATTATAAAACATGCTATGGGTCTTCTCTGGCAAAGGCGTTATGCTTGTGTGGCATGGAAATAAAACTGGTGATGATCCAAGCTCAACTCACTGGATGACTTAAAAGTGTAATNGAGTCTTTTCAAATATAGTTCAGCTGGCATTTACAGTATTACCCAAGTGTAAATCACAGCAAATAAAAATTGCTCAAAAAAAAAAAATTAATTAGTGAAATCTTGACTGGTCCTGAATCAAAAGTCTTTGAAACCAAAATGCTAAAGATTTTGTTTTGAAAGAACGGATGGGTAATAAGTTTATCTGTGCAGATGAAGAAAAAAATTTTTGTTATAATATCTTCAGCAGAATTATAAAACATGCTATGGGTCTTCTCTGGCAAAGGTGTTATGCTTGTGTGGCATGGAAATAAAACTGGTGATGATCCAAGCTCAACTCACTGGATGACTTAAAAGTGTAATNTGTTATGCTTGTGTGGCATGGAAATAAAACTGGTGATGATCCAAGCTCAACTCACTGGATGACTTAAAAGTGTAATTGATGAGTACCAAGTCTATATTGAGGGGAAAGTCTGAGCACGCTAACCTCATTTAGGAGATCATATCATCCTAAACCTGTTTGTGCTTCACCATTTAACATGACCCTGTAATTTAACTTTGCTTTATATATTGCTGTAAGATAAGCAAGATGGTGCAGTTCTGTTCAGACATATTCCCCAACTTCCATTCNAACTTTGCTTTATATATTGCTGTAAGATAAGCAAGATGGTGCAGTTCTGTTCAGACATATTCCCCAACTTCCATTCTCGCTTCTGTCATCCCTACCTTTGCTGGTAGTTCGGGGTCATGTGAAAAAAATTATTGGTTGGGGTGTTTTAAGTACAGTGAAATTAGAGTGAAGCAGTAATATAAAAAAGTTAAAGATTTCTTCGTTTCAAAATTTTAAAAAATGGAGGGAAGTTGGTTTTGACCAGAGTTTAGTATGCAGACTAGCTGCGCAATACTTATGAGACTTCCAAAATTTGCATTATTATTGTCATCAGGCCATGAAATGACCTATTATGTTCAGATATGTACTGGGCATTAAAGTGTAGTAGCTTGTCCCCATATAATAACGTGAATTCTGCAGGTCCCTGGCAATACTGAATCATAACCCTGCTGTTCTTTCTTACAGCGTGTATTATCTTGGGGCCTGAAGAGCTTCAGCTGACCAAATCGTAGTTGTTTGGATACTTCTTGAACATGATATTCCTGGAACAAATTAAGTCTATGGTTCACTTGAGCACTGGCAATAGCTTTGCTGCTAAGAGCTAATTCAAGGATGGTCAATTGCTGTAGCCACCCGCTGTGGGTGTGAGCTGGTCAGGATAGTTCCAGCTAGGCTGTATTGTATCTACTGACTGGCTAGGCTGCAGTGTGTCTGGCGATGAACTGATAAGCTTATATGTGGTTGTATATTGTGATACCTTATGTATCCCATAAGAAGCCTGGGGGAAGGATGCATATGTGTGGATGTAGCAGCAGGTGGAGCAGATCAGCCTTTCCATCAGTGGACTTGATGAATGGCCATCTGCACAGGACGTGTGCCGTTACTTAGCGGGTAGTACAGGCACATTTCCAAGGCAGGGGTCCAGGGTGTGTGAACCCCTCCCAAAGGTAAAAACACTCTTGAGTATGACTGTAAGGAAAACTAGCACTCAAAAAATAAAGTTGTGAGATTTACATTTTGAAAGATACAACTCCTGTATTGTTCATAAATTGGTAGCCTTATAACACTTGCCTCGGCTCCTATTTACCTCCGTCTAGTCTCCAATTTTACTACAGTAATTTAAAATTTAAATTGTCGGTTTTAAATTGTATGCATTTATGTAGTGTTTGAATTTGTAGACTAATATTTCTTGGCATTGGGAATTGATTATCAAAGTTCCCGGAAGGCATCTTAAATTTCTAGTACACCTGCTGGCATAAATAACATAATAGGTATAGTCATGGGAAATACATTTCCTAGTGTAACTGTAATCCAAGATACTAATTATGTTTGCAATGGAACTGTAATATGTATACAGTTTAACATGTGAATGAATCTTAATATTCATATATGAAAATCAAAATGATCTGTATATTATTCCTGTTATTATTGAGGTAATGGTTTTTCAGGATATTGATTATCCCTGTAGATAATGGGTGTTTTATTAGTAAGAAGATTATATTTAGGGATATATAGGTTAATATTATTTATTTTAATACTATGGATATTAAAAGGTTTTGACCAGTAATTTTTGTGTGCAAGCATTACAGTGCCATACCACGATTTTATGATTTATGTTNGATATTAAAAGGTTTTGACCAGTAATTTTTGTGTGCAAGCATTACAGTGCCATACCACGATTTTATGATTTATGTTTTTTGTTGCGCACTAATTGATGGAATTTACTGTAGTCTAGGTACAACCTGTTCATAAATTGATTCACAAATTATTTTTTAAATTAATTTTCACATCTGGTTCTTAATTTTGTTAGTTAAAAGGACCTGTTTCTGTGTTAGTTATTATGATGAATTTTACATATGATATCACAGATATCTATCTCTTACTAATGATGCAAATTCGCAGTGGTCTTTAGATATGTCTTATTACAGAGAAGAAAAAAATATTTATTGTTTGATTTGTGAGCTCCAGTACTCCGTGAAATTTATTTTTCTCGAGGAGATAGAGATANAGAAAAAAATATTTATTGTTTGATTTGTGAGCTCCAGTACTCCGTGAAATTTATTTTTCTCGAGGAGATAGAGATATGTAGAAATGCTGTGCTACAAATCCTGGAAACTTACCATGGCTAGGGTTCAAAATAGAATGAGTTGTAATCCCACCTTCATTTACTCCAATTTACTATTACTTTATATGGTTAAAAGAATATGGTGCAGTTGTTAGCTTACAGGTTGCAGAGACGTGCATTTAAAGACAGAAGTATTTATGGAGTGTTCACGGTGAACTGAGCACTTTTGAAAGCCCCGCTTAAGTTCTACTTGCAGGCACATTGTGTGTTCTTGCACCATGTTTAAAATTAACATTACCTTGGCACTAATCATTTTATTCATGCATCTGTTAAATAAAGCTCTGAAATTATTTAAAAAGTAAACCTTTCACTTATGTGCTACTTTTTACGTCTATGGATATGCAAAAAAAAAAAAAATAGAAAGCAAAATATATTATTTGAGTACTTGCAAATATTTACCTACACTTTTATTTCAACGTTTAGACGTGGAAATATTTTCCTTCCGTCTTTACCAACTTTACTGGGCACATGCCAATCAGTGTATCCATCGCATTGTATGCAGGTAAGGTAAGGGCAGTGACATATTTTAGAGGTTGATTTAAAAATGCTCAATTAACTGTGAAAAGCCTTTATCAAGTATACATGTGATATTTTCACAGCAAGTTGTGGGAACACCTGCCCTACCATTCTGCTTGAAACCGAAAAATCGAAAATGGTTCATTCACTGCCATTTTATTGTAGGACAGAGCTGTGTGCAGTTGGGGAGATTTTGTGTTCATTGCAGGATGAACAAATTTTAGAAGTTTGTTGATAAGTTGTGTGGGTTATGTATTTTAACAATTTACAGCGTAGTTTTACTGTCACTTATAGTAAAAGCATATTGGGAAAATCTTTTTAAGTTGTGCCATAAGTATATGAGAAGCATACCATTCATAAGTGTGTAAGATATTCTTAGTAGAAAAATATTTACCTATTTTTGTTTAATTGGTATGGAAAGCATATATATTTCAGTCAATTTTTTTCTGTTTATAATTTTTAACTTATATTTGACTGTTAAAGGTATAGTAAGCACTTTTGATATCAGTCATTGAAAAAAAATCATTGTTTATCACTACACACACTGGCATGCAGGGCTAGTTGGGGCCGCGGTGGCTGAGCAGTTAGCCTGCTCGCCTCCCACCAAGGAGAACCGGGTTCAATCCCCGGCCGTCTCACACCCGGATTTTTGCATGTGTGAATCGTGCCGGACAAAGCCGTTGGTCGGCGGGTTTTCTCGAGTATCTCCCATTTCCCCCTCCCTTTCATTCCGGCGCTGCTCCATACTCACCTCGATTGCCCTCATCGGCTCTCGTGACCGCACCGTTAAGAGCCNAACTTTGCTTTATATATTGCTGTAAGATAAGCAAGATGGTGCAGTTCTGTTCAGACATATTCCCCAACTTCCATTCCCGCTTCTGTCATCCCTACCTTTGCTGGTAGTTCGGGGTCATGTGAAAAAAATTATTGCTTGGGGTGTTTTAAGTACAGTGAAATTAGAGTGAAGCAGTAATATAAAAAAGTTAAAGATTTGTTCGTTTCAAAATTTAAAAAATGTAGGGAAGTTGGTTTTGACCAGAGTTTAGTATGCAGACTAGCTGCGCAATACTTATGAGACTTCCAAAATTTGCATTATTATTGTCATCAGGCCATGAAATGACCTATTATGTTCAGATATGTACTGGGCATTAAAGTGTAGCTTGTCCCCATATAATAATGTGAATTCTGCAGGTCCCTGGCAATACTGAATCATAACCCTGCTGTTCTTTCTTACAGCGTGTATTATCTTGGGGCCTGAAGAGCTTCAGCTGACCAAATCGTAGTTGTTTGGATACTTCTTGAACATGATATTCCTGGAACAAATTAAGTCTATGGTTCACTTGAGCACTGGCAATAGCTTTGCTGCTGAGAGCTAATTCAAGGATGGTCAATTGCTGTAGCCACCCGCTGTGGGTGTGAGCTGGTCAGGATAGTTCCAGCTAGGCTGTATTGTATCTACTGACTGGCTAGGCTGCAGTGTGTCTGGCGATGAACTGATAAGCTTATATGTGGTTGTATATTGTGATACCTTATGTATCCCATAAGAAGCCTGGGGGAAGGATGCATATGTGTGGATGTAGCAGCAGGTGGAGCAGATCAGCCTTTCCATCAGTGGACTTGATGAATGGCCATCTGCACAGGACGTGTGCCGTTACTTAGCGGGTAGTACAGGCACATTTCCAAGGCAGGGGTCCAGGGTGCGTGAACCCCTCCCAAAGGTAAAAACACTCTTGAGTATGACTGTAAGGAAAACTAGCACTCAAAAAATAAAGTTATGAGATTTACATTTTGAAAGATACAACTCCTGTATTGTTCCTAAATTGGTAGCCTTATAACACTGGCCTTGGCTCCTGGTTACCTCCGTCTAGTCTCCAATTTTACTATAGTAATTTAAATTGTCGGTTTTAAATTGTATGCATTTATGTAGTGTTTGAATTTGTAGACTAATATTTCTTGGCATTGGGAATTGATCATCAAAGTTCCCGGAAGGCATCTTAAATTTTTAGTACACCTGCTGGCATACATAACATAATAGGTATAGTCATGGGAAATACATTTCTTAGTGTAACTGTAATCCAAGATACTAATTATGTTTGGAATGGAACTGTAATATGTATACAGTTTAACATGTAAATGAATCTTAATATTGATATATGAAAATCAAAATGATCTGTATATTATTCCTGTTATTATTGAGGTAATGGTTGTTTCAGGATAATGATTATCCCTGTAGATAATGGGTGTTTTATTAGTAAGAAGATTATATTTAGGGATATATTGGTTAATATGATTTATTTTAATACTGTTGATATTAAAAGGTTTTGACCAGTAATTTTTGTGTGCAAGCATTACAGTGCCATACCACGATTTTATGATTTATGTTTTTTGTTGCGCACTAATTGATGGAATTTACTGTAGTCTAGGTACAACCTGTTCATAAATTGATTCACAAATTATTTTTTAAATTAATTTTCACATCTGGTTCTTAATTTTGTTAGTTAAAAGGACCTGTTTCTGTGTTAGTTATTATGATGAATTTTACATATGATATCACAGATATCTATCTCTTACTAATGATGCAAATTCGCAGTGGTCTTTAGATATGTCTTATTACAGAGAAGAAAAAAATATTTATTGTTTGATTTGTGAGCTCCAGTACTCCGTGAAATTTATTTTTCTCGAGGAGATAGAGATACGTAGAAATGCAATGCTACAAATCCTGGAAACTTACCATGGCTAGGGTTCAAAATATAATGAGTTGTAATCCCACCATCATTTACTCCAATTTACTATTACTTTATATGGTTAAAAGAATATGGTGCAGTTGTTAGCTTACAGGTTGCAGTGACGTGCATTTAAATACAGAAGTATTTATAGAGTGTTCGCGGTGAACTGAGCACTTTTGAAAGCCCTGCTTAAGTTCTACCTGCGGGCACATTGTGTGTTCTTGCACCATGTTTAAAATTAACATTACCTTGGCACTAATCATTTTATTCATGCATCTGTTAAATAAAGCTGTGAAATTATTTAAAAAGTAAACCTTTCACTTATGTGCTACTTTTTACATATATGGATATGAAATAAAAAAATAGAAAGCAAAATATATTATTTGAGTACTTGCAAATGTTTACCTACACTTTTATTTCAACGTTTAGACGTGGAACTATTTTCCTTCCGTCATTACCAACTTTACTGGGCACATGCCAATCAGTGTATCCATTGCATTGTATGCAGGTAAGGTAAGGGCAGTGACATATTTTAGAGGTTGATTTAAAAATGCTCAATTAACTGTGAAAAGCCTTTATCAAGTATACATGTGATATTTTCACAGCAAGTTGTGGGAACACCTGCCCTACCATTCTGCTTAAAACCAAAAAATCGAAAATGGTTCATTCACTGCCATTTTATTGTAGGACAGAGCTGTGTGCAGTTGGGGAGATTTTGTGTTCATTGCAGGATGAACAAATTTTAGAAGTTTGTTGATAAGTTGTGGGTTATGTATTTTAACAATTTACAGCATAGTTTTACTGTCACTTATAGTAAAAGCATATTGGGAAAATCTTTTTAAGTTGTGCCATAAGTATATGAGAAGCTTACCATCCATAAGTGTGTAAGATATTCTTAGTAGAAAAATATTTACCTATTTTTGTTTGATTGGTTTGGAAAGCATATATATTTCAGTCAATTTTTTTCTGTTTATAATTTTTAACTTATATTTGACTGTTAAAGGTATAGTAAGCACTTTTGATATCAGCCATTGAAAAAAAAAATCATTGTTTATCACTACACACACTGGCATGCAGGGCTAGTTGGGGCCGCGGCGGCTGAGCAGTTAGCCTGCTCGCCTCCCACCAAGGAGAACCGGGTTCAATCCCCGGCCGTCTCACACCCGGATTTTTGCATGTGTGAATCGTGCCGGACAAAGCCGTTGGTCGGCGGGTTTTCTCGAGTATCTCCCATTTCCCCCGCCCTTTCATTCCGGCGCTGCTCCATACTCACCTCGATTGCCCTCATCGGCTCTCGTGACCGCACCGTTAAGAGCCNGCCCTTTCATTCCGGCGCTGCTCCATACTCACCTCGATTGCCCTCATCGGCTCTCGTGACCGCACCGTTAAGAGCCGCCCAAATCTCTTCGCTCGCTCACGCATGCAGGCTAGTTCTAAGGCCTGACGTATTGAGAATATTTGATATAAATTTGTAAATAATGATTACAAGTAGGCCGCTGGGCTACCAATAGTAAATAAAAGGACAGAAGTAAAAGTACTAGTACTTGTCTACAAACACACACTCAAAGAAGGATGGCGCAATTTTCACCTGGTTGCGAAGTTTCACTGGCTAGGCCAGCTTCATTTGGCGAGTACAACTCGCCGTCCGATGAAGCTGGCCTAGCCAGTGAAATGTAGTGACCGCGCAACCACGTGAAAAATGTGTCGTCCTTCTTTGTGCGTGGGCCTGTTGACAAGTACTGGACTCTGAGTACGTGTGCTTCTGTCCTTTTATACCTTATTATATAAATTTATGACTACTCAAGTCTGTAATTCCTTGTTTTGTACACATTAGAGTGCAAGTTTGTATATTATTAACGTTCCTAAAAATTACTTGTTTCCCACTTTAGAGACGCATCAGTAAAGTGAGATGGTTCATAGCAATTTTAATCTCACTTATAGTGGAAGTATACGAAATGAGAAGGAAAGTAGACTTTAAAATGTGTTCAATAACCACGAACAGCCTATAAAAATCTTAGCCTGCCTTTCTGTGTACAGCGTATTATATATTATTGTCAGCAGTGAAATAAATGTGTTAGTAGCTGGTTGCCTCTCGCTATAGTGTGATGCAAATATCGCAAGTCCATTGATGTTGCAGGTTTCATTGGTTATGCTCCAGAGCTGTATGAAATAGTGACATCATCTATGTTGGAAAATACTGACGATGATCAGCTGTTCTACACCAATATCTATCTGAATGAGCAACGGAGAAGCAAGTACAAGATAAAACTGGATCACAAGGCAGAGATATTCCAGAGCCTTAATGGGGCAGTGGGTGAGTGTTGCAATGAATCATCATGCGATATTTTTATGAGAGTCTGCCTGTTGTGAAAGTACAGGCACTGTTATACTGTACGTAATTAGAAGGAATCCATTTATAAATGTGAAAATTAGTTGCCTGATGGTGTGGATGCAAATTTGAGTATGTGTGTGAAGTTAAATTTTTTTTTTTCAAGGATTAGTGTATTTGAAGATATGACAGAAAGTTGTTTCAAATTTANATGTGTGTGAAGTTAAATTTTTTTTTTTCAAGGATTAGTGTATTTGAAGATATGACAGAAAGTTGTTTCAAATTTAAAAATTGCACCACAAGTCTGTTACCAATGTAAAAAAAATGTTAGAAATGTGTGAATATATATATTTTTTTTTTTTTACATTTTTATTTGTAAGATTTTTATATAGCAAACAAAAGCGAGTATGATTATATCTCCCTTTATAAGAAAATTCAACCGTAAAACTTTGGCTTGGAAGTCATTATGTTTTAAAAACAACAGAATAAGAATTAAAGTAACGAGAAAAATTTGGAGTTCATAAAAAGTTACTAATTTTTACTGTGATAATTGAAACATTTACTGGAAATGTTCATAGAGAGAAAACACCATGTTTTGATAACTACATATTATATTTTTGTATAAAGGTTTTGTATCAGATTATGTTCTTCAAAAGTAATTATTTGGGTCTTTTCACAATTACTTTATACTACAATAATCCTCATGGATGAAAAAATTGCCATCACACAAACATTCTGTACTATCTTTATTAGTGTGTTAAGAAAAAAAAAAGATTTCTCCTGTCTGAAATCCCATGTAATGTTTGTTTACTTTCACAGCTAATTGTGAATTGTACATGGTAGTTATTTTGCGAAATCTCATATCTTACAGTGCAATTTATATACAGTACAAGAGGAGTTCATCTTTCTAGCACCTTCTTACTGAGACACGAACACACCCTGACAGAGGCAGATTTCACAGTGCAAAATTTTGCACAAATATGCAGATATGCCTACATACACACACATATACGTGCTTAAACAATTCACATGTAGGAATATTCTCCTTTTCTGTACTCTGCGTATGATTAAATCTCACTTTCCCACTCTCACTTCTTCAGAGATAATGCTGAAATGTAAAATATTGGTTTAATAGATGCCAAATATGTCTCTGGAAACTGTGCTGTGGTGTATGTATCCATTCTTTGGTGTGGCAGATGATGTGGAGCTGAGATTCAAGGGCCGTGAGGCATACCTGCAAAACACTGTGTACAACACAGTGCCACTGGTGGTCCATGGGAATGGGGTCAGCAAGACAGCATTCAACACTCTTGCCAACTACCTGGCCAAGAGCTGGAATGCTGAAGATGGTTGTCTCAGCTGCTGGGACGACTCGTTGATTCTCGAAGACAAGTCGGTATGTTCTCACCGTGGGTGGCCACAGTGAACTGTTTAAAAGCGTAAGGATCCCAGTTTTCTTGGTAGAAGCTTGTTAGAATTGGTTCAATATTTCTGCAGCACTTTTGAAATAATTTTTTTTCGAAAATGCTGTATTTATCCAAATATAGGACAACCTAGAAAATAAGATGACCCTTACAGTTTTACTTGAGTCTACAAGAAAAATTAATTTCTCAGAAACTAATTTGAAAAGTAGGGTTGCATAGAGATTAAGATTTTGGAGAAAAATACAAGATTGAAAATAGGCTGGTTCGTCATAACAGACTGCTTTTCCTTGCTGCCAATGAGCGCATGGCTACAGCAGGGAGGCTGTCAGCCATGTGGCATTTATAGAAACAAAGCAGATATTTGTTAAAGGAGGTGGGGTGAGAACACGGTCCACAAGCACGCGACCAGCCTGGCGGGCAAACAATCCACATTTACCATTTTTGTTAAAGTTGTTCCTGTTTTCCATAAGCTGAAGTTGTTGTGTCATGGGATAAGTGGCCGTTTGTGTTTAAATATCTCATCTATTTGTGTCGTGCTCAGACTGTCATACCTGTTGAGAGACAGTTTACGGGTAGTTTTATTGATCACTTGGTCCGCTCAGCTGGCATACAGTAGCACATGGGACTGCCGGTAGTCCACAGTAATTTTGTCGGTGAATTATGATAATTAATAAAATCTGACTTTTTTTAAATTTTCTCTNCGGTAGTCCACAGTAATTTTGTCGGTGAATTATGATAATTAATAAAATCTGACTTTTTTTAAATTTTCTCTATTGCCAAAGCTGATTATGGGAAAAAACAATCACAGGTAAAATAAATTCTAAATAAAAGAGTCCCACCCAAAACATTTGAATTCTATTTAAAAAAATTTAAATTTTATTAAAAAAAACTATGACAATTAAAAATAAATTTTAATAAAAAAAAACATACAAAAATGAAAATGCTGTGCTTATGCTNAAAAAAAAACTATGACAATTAAAAATAAATTTTAATAAAAAAAAACATACAAAAATGAAAATGCTGTGCTTATGCTATTTATTTATTTTTTCTAATTTCTTACATTATTAGTGCATTTTTATTATGGCATTAAAATTAATTTTAGTTCAAACCTTTTTATTTGGAAATTATTTTACATTCAGTTGTTTTTTCCCCATAACCAGCATTGTCAATCCATTAAATTTTTACATTTATTTCGTCCACACCATTGCCACAAAAAGTAAAAAACATCACAAAAAAATAATGCTGTTTCTAAGTGTTACGCATGAAAAAAGTGTATGTTTTAAATTGGTGGTTATTGTTATCAGTTTCATTTAATTCATATTACACCAACATTTGGCTTAACAGTTATGTATTTATGTTTGTAATGCTTTCTTAGATTGACATGTGGATACTTATTATTAGTCATGGTGGGTTATTAATTAATTGATTAATTTATTTATACAGCATTGGACTATTTTCATCCACAAATGAAAAGGATTTGTCATAATAATACAATATTGGAGGAAACATTTGACTAATGAACTATATAATAAAGACAATTGTAGCAGTTTAAAACAGGACAACAAATAAAAGAACAAAGTACATGTAATCTATTTATGAATAGTAAAATTAATAAGCACATTACATAGTATAGTAAAATGTCCTACTATTTATTTATTAGCTAAAAAATTAATCAACAGAATAAAATGCTTTGTCTATTAAATATGAATTTAATTGGTTTTTAAATATAGTATAGTAATGTTTTTATCTATATTTTGCAATGTTGGGGATAAATTATTTATCAACATAATTTCAGTTTGGTTGGGATTTTTTTTTGAATAAAGTAGTTCTATAAGCAAAGTAATGGAATTTAAATGTGGCTTCTTTTATTATGGATATGAATAGTATTATTGGGAAGATATTTTATTATGTTTTTTTATTGCAAATAGTGTAGTTTGATGTATGTATAAAGAAGGTAATGTTAATAATAATTCAGCGTGCTTCTGTTTGAACCAAACACGTGCTTCGTCTGGAACTGCAAAATTAGAAATTTTCAATGTTCTGCAATTACATAGACGGACCAGCATCACTCTCTGCTGCACTTGCAGATTCCATTTATTTGTCTTTGCTATTTTTAATGTCTCACACATGTTGTATACCTGTTCCATACCCAGTACCATTTTCGCAGCACTTTCACCTTTCTCTATCTCTTTCACCAGTTATAATTGTCGTGCTTTCATTGACAGCCCCCCCCCCCCTCCTCTCTTAACTTTGAGTGGAGTCAGCTTTGATAATAATAGGTTAAAATTGATTGGAATTCAGATGCAATTAAAATTTTATCACTACATGCACATTTACTCTACAAATACAAAAGAAATTGCAATTTGACAAATATATTGGTGCTACAGTTTCGCTTATATTGTTCAATCACAAATTTTCCAAATATCGTAATTACCTACATTTTTGGACCATGTAACAGTTACAGTATTTCAGAAAAAATGTTATCATGACTAACGAACCACCATGTCACATAGCCCTAGTAACTATGCAGCTTGCTGGTGGCAGGCATTTGCAAGTTTGGTACATCCTTTCAGGCAGAAACTTGGCCAGTGGTATTTGTTGCTGTGTTTGTCGAGCAACCTACGCCATTCTTGGAGGAGTTCCTAAACAAGCTAGCCAGGTTGGAGTACCCCAAGGAAAAACTGCACCTGTTCTTCCACAATGCAGTGAGTAATCATTAAGTTCTGTTGCTTATTTTCATGTCACCTTCACAAATGTACATCTTTCTCTAGCTCTATTAAGTGTTTTTAATAGCCTTGGGTGAATATGACATGCATAAGCAGGAGCATCGGAAAGGGGGAGAGAAGTGGGGCATAAACGCTACATTTTCATTCTCTCGCTCTCTCTGTGTGTGTGTGTGCGCGTGTGCGTGTCTATATATATATATATAAAATAAAGTTAAAGGTTACTAAAAATGTTACACTGTATTTTTGTAAGTTTTATGATAACGTGTTCAATATTATTAATATCCTTGTTTAACATTGCCCAAGCACCAGCCAATCAAGCCATTACAGTATTTATGGGGACTGCCATCGGCGATCAAGATATGCCCTGTCATTGTGGGAAAATTCAGGCGATCGTGACAGTTGGCCCTTACCCGAACTCGTAAATTGTGACACTCCTATGCACTTTCGTCCAATGTGCCAACACTGAGACCCTTGCATCCAAAACACCTTGGTCGGGCTGGGATGCGCCATCCTTAGGGCTTTTGCCCCCGGCCCCTTCTGACTGTTGAGGTCAGCGCCAGAGCAGTATTTCTGCTCACTGCACAGTCCCTTCTTAGGACAATTGTAAATCCACCGGATCTACTCCACCTGGGAGCCAACCACTGCCACCACAAATCCGACCCAGTGATTGGTCACAGAAGGGAACCTCCTGTGGGGCCAACCGATCGCCAGTGGTAATACTAAACTTTCCATGGCGCTTGTGGGCTCACCGACCAACCGCTCTACTGCCCCCTCCGCTCTCCTCCGCCCCCCTTCTTCCCACATGTGGGTGGTGCAAAGAACCACAGCACCCCAAGAGAAAACCCATAGGATGAAGGCTCCCACTAGACAAACCAACAGGGTTATGAAGCCAAACTGGTGCTATGCCGGCAGACACAGCTGCTCGACTACCATTATTGAGCAGCTGATGTGGTAGCCCACTAAAGAGTTAGTAGGCCAGCCATGGCCGTCCCTCACCACNTGCTCGACTACCATTATTGAGCAGCTGATGTGGTAGCCCACTAAAGAGTTAGTAGGCCAGCCATGGCCGTCCCTCACCACTGTGACACATTACAAGTCTCCCGTTGCCCCTTTGTCCATTAAACTTAATCGGAAAGGGGAAGGGCACAGGTGGTCTCTCCTGATCTGGTTAAAGCGGCTTCATGGGACACTGTAAAAGAGACCCAGATCCATCACAGGTCAATCGCTACTCGCCCACAGCCCCAGGGCACACCAACCACCCTACAACCTAAGGGATGTGGCCCAACTAACATTGTGCCTTCTCATTTGCCATTACCTAGAATTTCTTCACAATGAAATTCTTATTTTGTCCCCCAAGGGGTTTGAATGCTCAGTAGTCCAACACCCCACCTAGTGGTCGGAACTTGGTACCCTCTGAGGTCCCAACCATCAAGGCAGATACACTTTTCCCAACAGCAGGGATGTCAGGTGGTATAGGGACTGCTTGGCATAGCCCGACCTTTTTAAATCCAGGGGTGGCAGGTCCCAAAGCACCACATATGGAGCCTTGGATTGCCTTGTTTGAGAAAGGCTATGTATGATGCTTTATCCACCCTTTCTAGGGTTATGGTGGGTTTCCGGGCCCTGTAACTATGGAAGGATACTTCCATTATACCTCAAGCACCCAGATGCCTACCTTCACAGGGAGGCCCTATCTGTGGAGTCCATGACCTATATCCCTCCCTATGGATAGGAAGAACATGTGTAAGTATGCAGTGACATAATTGTTTTACAAAATACATTTTGGGAAGGGATTTTGTTATTCAGCAGCAGGGGTGCCAAATTCTCTACATGACCTTGCTCCCCCGAAAAAAAGGGGGGAGTTGGTAAATTTGCACTATTTGTAAGGTTCACCCCTGTGTATAAATTATATGTGTAATAAATTGCGATAGTTGGAAGTTCTTCTGTCAGCACTGACCAGCCAAGGAAGACTGTTGGCTTGTAAATAATCTTTTCAACAAAAAGTTCTGTATACTGTTATGAAAACAGGTCAAAAGAAAACACACCTGTTGTATACAGTAATCTTGGTGTGTGCACTGTTATCGTAGATATTTTTAGGCATGTATGTTGGTTAGCAAATTGTGAAGGTTTGTTATTAAAGTAATTTTATTGTACAAATTTGTGCATTGGGTTATGAAACGAGCAGTATTTCACACAGTGTGGTTGAATTGTGGCTGTTTACCAGATTGATTTCCATTCATCAGTGGTGGATGAATTCTTGTCAGGTAATGGGAAAAATTACCGCAGTTTGAAGACTATCTCTCCCGAAGATAACGTGGAAGAGCATTTTGCCAGGAATCTTGCCATGTAAGTTTTGATGTCTTAACATATTTTCACTGTCAATGACTGCTTGGTTGTGAGACCCTAGGAAATAAATGGCTCATTTCAAACCCTCTTTAGCGCATTCTTATTTTCTCTGACGGTTTTGATTTTGGAATGTATGCATTGAGTATCCTTGGTTGTTTTTTCATATATGTGTGCATGCTTTTTCATACATACAAACGTTTTTTGTGGGCGCAAAATAATGTTTTAAAGGTTTTGTTANCATATATGTGTGCATGCTTTTTCATACATACAAACGTTTTTTGTGGGCGCAAAATAATGTTTTAAAGGTTTTGTTATTAAACTTGTGTTTCACAAAGAAATTATATAAAAAACTTTTTTTTTATATTTTGGATATTTTGGGAATTCATACATGCCTGAATACTTGCTACTCATGAAATAATTTGAGAGGTTGTTCCACATGTCAATAAAAAAAAATTACCATCAAAGGAAGTAAACAATGGAAATGTATTAAACTATTTAGGCTGGTATTGCAAAACACTAAGTTTGGCATTACATATTTTGTACCATCTCAGGCAAATGAAAAGCAACTGACAGTACCTAACTTACAGAATGTATTTCTGAACGTGATTTTCTATGTTCTGAGATCGTAGGTCTTCGTTTGTTATTCGCCATACTGTACGAGGCTATAAACAAATGAAAGTGACATTGTAAGAGTGTTTATTTACAATAGCTTTTGCAAATAAAAATATGTCAGGTTTTATTTGTAACAATATATGTAATGCTAGCACATATTATAGACTTGAAATAACTGTGCATACAATAATAACAAATAGTAATTATTACTGTCTGACGTGATATGTTTATTTTATTCTTTACTGCATGACAACTTAATAGGTTAAACTTACAAGTTACAACTATGCATGGTTTCATTCTAATTGTAATTTCAGATGTCTCTTTTGATGATTTACAATTATTGGTAGGTTTTTAAGTCCTTTGTTTGTAATGTGAGGTTAGAGTGTAAATTTTAAATCATATACATGCATTTAAACAGTGGAATTGCAACTTTATGGTTATATATTTATGCAAATAGATAAATCTAAATATTTAGTGGTTCTGCAAATCTGAGTTGTATTGTATTGTTTGAAGCAGAAGCCACACAGTGCTAAGGGATGAAATGGCAAATGGAACAAGTTCATAACCCCATTGCAAAAACACTGAACAAGAATGCAGTCTTTCATTTGTGTAGTGTGCAACATGGGAACTGACTACATAACATTTTATTTCCTGATAATGAAAATGTCTTACCCACTCCTATGTTTCAATAAAAATTTCTTTATTTAGATATGTGCAGTTATAAATATTCCCTGAAACTCACATTTCAATCAGTTTGTACTGCAAACATCAGTTTTATTGTATTTTTACTGAGTTTTACTGGCTGCACTTCGGGGCTGCAGTGGTGTAGTGGTTACACCATTCACCTCCCACCTAGGCAAACCTGGTTTGATTCTTGGCGAGGTCGCCCCCGTATTTTTGCATTTGGGAATCGTGCCGGATGATGCCGCTGGTAGGCGGATTTGCTCAGGGATCTCCAGTTTCCCCTGCCCTTGCATTTCGGTGCTGCTGCATACTCACATAACTTCACCCTCATGAGCTCGATGTTAAGAGCTGCCAAAACCTCTCCTCTCCACTTTCCGCTGACTGGACTTTAGCATTTTCAGGAACTTGCTGAGTCATGGCAAATGTTCAAATCGCAGATACGTAAAAGTAAATCAATTTTTTGTGTTTCAAATATCTAGGGAAACATCACAAAGTTGTGATTTATGCATACACGACCTTCAAAACATTATACAACAGTCTTAACACGTGTTCATGGTTAAAACACATACATAAACTTAGAGGTGTGTGAATATTTGAAAATTTGAATAGTTGTCAATAGCAATTTATGAATTATTTGCATTCGAACTTTGAATATCTGCTGCAAAATTTGTAAATAATTTACATTCAAGTATCAAGTGGTTGGTTATTTGCTTGACATTATATGCCTATTCATTTGAAGTCGTTCAGTAAAACTTTTATTCCATAGTTATTAGAGCTGAACAAACTTTTATTCAATAGTTGTTAGAGCTGGACCATTAGTAATCATGACAACTGGTAGTTTTTATGAATTTTTTCCATTTGATGCGGCAGCAAATCAGCGATCATTAGATCGAGTGAGGTTGTTTACACAGGTTTGTTATTGAATAACTCGTATAGAAATATAATAAAAACTGGAAGTATTAAAAAAAACAGTCACACACACATTTATTTTCACTGCACATTAACGGAAGTATGATATATATTCCACCTTTCTTATTCTTAGCTGGTGAAAAAATAGGCATGAAAATATTATGTTACCGCGGTTGTGCATTAGCAAAACAAAAACCTCTTTGTATCACCTTTATCCACATACAAATGTGACAAAACACACAGATTATTTTGGTAACTCCAGGAAAATTGTAGTGTTTTATTTTTGCAAACACATTCTGAAGTATATAATTTTGGTACATTATTGAGTCCGTGATACAGCGACACGGTGGGCACTAACAATACCCACATGCAGTCACATCTCAGCTGTGGTGGAACATGAACTGACAGCTTTAGCAGTTGAGATCTGTACCTGTTAAATTGGTCCCAAGTCACAAGCCGGTTGCAAGCTGTTGCAACAAAATGTTTGCATTTACAAAGCATTTCATCTACTTACAGTAAGAAATTCTGTCATCTACTCAGGACTGCGGTAGCAAGAAATTGCAAACACGTACAAACAGTTTGCAGTATGTTAGCAAATAGCACTGCAGCTGTAACTGCAAGTACTGAACTGCAGCATTCGCATAATCAATCNTTAACGGAAGTATGATATATATTCCACCTTTCTTATTCTTAGCTGGTGAAAAAATAGGCATGAAAATATTATGTTACCGCGGTTGTGCATTAGCAAAACAAAAACCTCTTTGTATCACCTTTATCCACATACAAATGTGACAAAACACACAGATTATTTTGGTAACTCCAGGAAAATTGTAGTGTTTTATTTTTGCAAACACATTCTGAAGTATATAATTTTGGTACATTATTGAGTCCGTGATACAGCGACACGGTGGGCACTAACAATACCCACATGCAGTCACATCTCAGCTGTGGTGGAACATGAACTGACAGCTTTAGCAGTTGAGATCTGTACCTGTTAAATTGGTCCCAAGTCACAAGCCGGTTGCAAGCTGTTGCAACAAAATGTTTGCATTTACAAAGCATTTCATCTACTTACAGTAAGAAATTCTGTCATCTACTCAGGACTGCGGTAGCAAGAAATTGCAAACACGTACAAACAGTTTGCAGTATGTTAGCAAATAGCACTGCAGCTGTAACTGCAAGTACTGAACTGCAGCATTCGCATAATCAATCAAACTCAAACCATGAAAATACCCGAAGTCTTATTATACTTCATGGCTTTACGCATTTCGTAAACAATAATGATCACTGAAAATAAAACTGTCCGATTGCTGAAAATAAAATTGCAGCACCAAGGAAATAGTTTCCTTTCCTGATAAAGCATTTTGTTTTAATTGCAAAGAACTTTGTGCAATTTTCCCTAAATGTATCACAATTCTTCGCTGCGGTGATAATGTATGCATATTTTCACAGTTCTGTCACAGTGTATTTTCATATTTCATGCAAAAATCGTGTGTGTGAGCGCGCACGCGCGCGGTGTGTTTTTTTGTGTGTGTGTGTGTGTGTATATATATATATATACACACACACACACACACACACAGTGCATTATTTATTAATAATTAGTAATTACATTTTGGAGCAAAACTTTTATTTAAGTTCAATAAGCAGAAAATCATTGTGTGAAATTCATATACTGCATTTGAGTTTGTTTACTCTTTGTTTGTAATGAAGTTGTGATGTGTGTGTGAATGGTTGAGTAGGAATATATTTAGGTAATTGGTGTGTAATTTAAATTGGATGTGAAAATATAATGAACTATTGCAATGGGTGTGTAAGAGTATTTGCCAGACGCCGGCGCCTTTCTTCTTGCAGTCTTAACAACCAACTAGTGTGTGCGACACATTAGAGTATACGTACATGCGATGAAAACTTACCAATTTCCAAATTTGTAATTTGTGAACCCTAGGAAATAAGGAAGCGAGACACATAATACCCTTGTTAATTTAAAACACGAAAATACTCAAAAATAACACAAGGCACATGAGAATTCATAGCCTTTGTATGAATGCAACCAATAAAATATACTAACTACTGATGACACTACATTGACATAACACATATTAATTGAAAAGAATCATGTTTATTAAAATGAAATCTGACGTAGTTGCAAATGAAAAATATTGAAATTACTGTTGAAATTAAAATAAGTATCAATCTGAAATTAGAGAAATTTGCACTGTAACTGAGTCAGGCAAATTAAAATTTTAAAATCAATTTGACTATCACCTCTCTTTTGTAAGCCATATTATATTTTAAATTACGTGACAACATAACTGATACTGGAGTTTCTGGCTAGCGTGCATGGTATAATTAAAAATTTCAGACCTCTGGGAAGTCCTAGGTAGTTAAAATTGCAAAACTTCCAAATATAATTAATGGTAATAAGTTTCCAGTAATAATTTAACTCTTGATGAGAAACAGAAAAATTCATTGATGTATGATGACAATATGGCAGAATAAGTTTTTAGGAATACTCATCCTTCCGAAGTGGAGTCGGCAGTGTCGGTTGAATAAAACCCACTCAAAATCTAAAATCTGGCGTTTCAGGACTTTTGCTGGTTCATGCACATTTATAGAACTTTGAGGCACCTCTCAACACCTTTCCTAAGCTTTCGCTGGGCAATCTTGGCAAAATTTTACTGAAAAATCGCTATACAATAATTACGGTGGACTGCCTTCCATCGTGTCTGATTTGAGAGTCCCAGGGTTCACACACAAAGACAATGACCCGGAAAAATATCTAAGATAACATAATTTCCTTTTATCACAAACTTAAATCAAAAATAGTAAAAGTTCATTTCTCTGGGGTGCAAAATAAATTTACTTACATACGTTTTAAATAGATTGCTGCAAAAAGAAAATAAAATTACATTTACTTCTACAACTGAATATAAACTGTGCTCTGTAGTAAAATTACAATACTTAAGAAAATGAAATTATACAGCAATTTAAGAGAGCTTGTTCTAAAGATACAGTTCTAACCAAACTAAATGAAACGTAATTAAACAAAACAAATTTAATAAAATTAAAATATACTGGCTCAGTTTAGATGTAAACAAATAAACCTGTGAGAGGATACTGCCCCCCACCCCCTCCCAATCTGTTGAAACATTTGACTTAGTGATAAGAAATTTTGAAACAGCTTCTCTTTTAGATAACTTCATTGTGATACAACATTTTAACAGGTGAACAATAGGTAAATATTTACAGATTCGAATTTAGAGTCCAAAATTTCAATGTAGCCATTCTTGAAGAAAAATATCAACTCATTAAAACAAATAAACAATTAATCAATTAAATGTCCAATGAAACATATATAAATACATTACATATTCAGCAATAAATACTCTTCTTACCATTTGGAAAATAAAACAATAAATTACGTATGCTAAAAATTTTTCCTGCGCATCATGCGCTTCATTGCAAAATAAAGTTGGCAGCAATGACTCCCAGGCTGCTTGAGTTTTTGAACGCCGGAAGAAGGTAGTNCGTCCATGACGGATAGTTGCTGGTCACCCGCGTCGCAATGTCGCATGTAGCTTTCCTCGTCTCTCTTCAACGTTGATTGATCCTCAGCACATGTAGTTTTCCTCGTCTCTCTTCAACGTTGATTAATACTCAGCAAACTGGACTATCACAAATGTTACATGCACTCGGAACTGCAGAGCGTCTATGTGTATTGTGATAGGACAATAGGAGTTCATTTCTCGCAATAACTTGTTGTTCAAACTAGTGTAAAAGAACCTAATGTAAAACTTGCATTGCACGTTGTGTTCTTGTATGCTAGCACATTAAAATTCACATTGTTAAACCACTGATAATGTGTAAAATGTTTATTGAAACAATATTCTTCTTGCTGTTGACGTCTTGTAGTTCGCCATCGTAGCATCACTATTCAAAATTAATACGTTCGCAAAAGAGGGTGATAAGGCGCAGTATATATATTCTGTGCACATTGCCACATATCTTAACAAACTTCTAAGCTTCGTTTTCAGAAGACCCTACGCGAACAACTATAGGAGAAGACGGGTTCAGTAACTCGTCAACTAATATTGTGGCTACGGTGAACGTCACAACAACTCAACAATTAGAATGAAACATGTAAATATCATTGATCCATATATTCATTAAATATTAGACAATATATTTTAGTGCTGATAAATAACTATTTACAGAAAATTAACATACTTATACCCTGTAATCAAATATATACATTTCAACAATAGCACTTTGCCATGAATCGATTAAAGGCGTGTTGTATTAGCAACAACGAAATCCAAGAAGATGCTAAAGAATCTTTGAACACAAAATCATTAATTAATTAATTAATTTACGCCTTGGTATCCTGATTTACTTGGAATAACCACAACTGTAAGTATACCTATGTCATTTACGCAAACATGGTTATGAGTGTTTTATTGTGTCAGGTGTGTACGTAGGTCATTGACCTGTGTAACATCACAGCTTTAGGCCCTTATTAAGTTTCCATGAGTACTGTAGCGAGTATAGGCTGTATTGTTACCATAGTTATCTGCTTTCAAGGACGTACAATAATCTTTAGCGCGTTCTATCCATTATCAAATTGCTGCTCTCTTTAGCCTTAACAAGCAACGATGACAGTCATCAAACATATTAGCCTGCAAAGATAGAGTCAGGCAATGGAATCGCATTAAGTACGTTGCAGCTGGAATGTCTACTGCATAATTACGTGAGCAATTGAGGCTGTCTGTGGCGAGACAGTATCCTCCCACAGGTTTATTTATTTACATCTGAACTGAGTCAGTATATTTTAATTTTATCTGATTTGTTTTGTTTAGTCACGTTTCATTTAGTTTGGTTAGAATTGTATCTTTAGGACAACCTCTCTTAAATTTCTGTATAATTTTCTTTTCTTTAAAGTATTGTAATTTTACTGTAGATTGCAGTTTATATTTAGTGGTAGAAGTTAATGTAATTTTATTTTCTCTTTGTAGCAGCCTATTTAAAATATATGTATGTAAGTTTAGTTTTTATTTTTGCACCTCAGAGAAATGAACTTTTTGATCTAAGTTTGTGATAACAGTATATGACGTCTCAGATATTTTTCCGGGTCATTGTCTCCTTGTGTGAACCCCGGGACTCTTAAATCAGACATGATGGAAGGCAGTCGATTGTAAAATTTTGTACTGCTGTTTTTCAGTAAATGTTTGCCAAGATTGCTCAGCGTAAGCCTAGGAGAGGTGTTGAAAGGCGCCTCAAAGTTCTATAAATGTGCATATAGAAGCAAGAGTCTTGAAACTCCAGATTTTAGATTGTGAGTGGGTTTAATTCAACCGATGCTGCTGACTCCACTTCAGAAGGATGAGTATTTCTAAAGACTTATGCTACCATCTAGTCACCATACATCAATGGATTTTTCTGTTTCTCATCAAGAGTTAAATTATTTCTGGAAAGTATTACCATTAATTTTATTTGGAAGTTTGGCAGTTTTAACTACCTAGGACTTTCCGGAGGTCTGAAATTTTAAATTATGTTATGCATGCTAGCCGAGGTGTAATAATTTCCAGTATCCCTATTTGAGACTCTGATAAATTTGTTTAATTGATGCCATAAACTTCAGTTTCCGTTATGTTGTCAGGTAATTTAAAATTTATTATTGCTCACAGAAGAGAGGTGATAGTCTAATTGATATTAAAATTTTAATCTGCCTGACTCAGTTACAGTACAATTTCTCTAACTTCAGATTAATTTTTATTTTAATTTCCACAGTAATTTCAATATTTTTCATTTGCTACTACGTCAGATTTAATTTTATAAATGTAATTTTTCTCAGTTGATATGAGTTATGTTAATGTCGTGTCTGTCGTCTGTAGTTAGCATATTTTATTGGTTGCATTCATGCAGAGGGTATGAATTCTCATGTGCTTTGTGTGATTTCTAAGTGTGTTTCCTTTTTAAATTATCAAGGGTTTAATGCTGTTTAAAAGTTGCAAATTTCGAAATTGGTAAGTTTTCTTTTTATGTACGTATTATCGAAGGCATCGCACGCACGAGTTGGTTTTCATTTTACTAGGAGAAAGGTGCCGGCCTCTGGTAAATGCTTTTACACACACATTGCAATAGTTCATTTCTTTTTCAGGTCCTATTTAAATCACACACTGATATACATAAATATATTCCCGACCAACCAGTCATTCACATTCGCACACACGCAATACAACAAAATTGGTAGGAAGCTCCAGTCTCATTTGATTCTCCTATATGTTTTATTTATAATTTGACAAAATTGCTATGTGTAATATAGTTTGTGACTTTTCCCATATGAAAAGTTTTGAAGGCTGTGGTTTTTATTACCAAGTGACAGAAATGCCCCAAAAAGCAAAGTGGGTAATCTCCACTGGTGGGAGAAACTAATAACCAAAGAAGTTATGAAATTACCAAAATGAATAGTAAAAATAGAGAAAGGAAACTAGNAAAGAAGTTATGAAATTACCAAAATGAATAGTAAAAATAGAGAAAGGAAACTAGAATACTCTTTGTGAGTTTTTGTTTTTCTACTAAAGGTCTTAAGTATGTTTCCATGTATTGTCAATAGCTAAAAGCTTATATTACTGAAACTTTTTCTTTTCGACATGTGTGCCATCATTGGAAATTATGTACTTTAATGACGTAGGTATTTATTTGTCATTGCAGTGAGCAGTGCTTAGCCAAGAAATGTGAGTACTACTTTACTCTGGACAGCGAAGNTAGGTATTTATTTGTCATTGCAGTGAGCAGTGCTTAGCCAAGAAATGTGAGTACTACTTTACTCTGGACAGCGAAGCTCATCTTGACAATCCACACGCCCTCAGGCTGCTCATAGAGCAAAACAGGTACCTCTTGCAAACCATTTGCTTTATTATCACCATATTGTGATTTTGAGGGATGTGTGAATGTGACTTTGTGTTTAAAGAAATGAAAATGAAAAATATGTTGTTGAACTTNTATTGTGATTTTGAGGGATGTGTGAATGTGACTTTGTGTTTAAAGAAATGAAAATGAAAAATATGTTGTTGAACTTTACAAAACTGAAACGAAAAGAAAAAATAATTTAGAAGAACTCAATTTACAATATGAAATCAAATTTGTGTGGTACCATTAGTTGCTATATGGTATAACAAAACTAACAAATGATTTCTATTACTCGCACTTATACTTCCGAAAATGTTACATGAGTGGACTGCTTAGTGAAGGAAGAAATTCTGTAATAAAATCCTTTCAAAACTTAAAAAAATGTATAAATTTGACACAACATTTTTGGGAACATTTCAAGTTAAATTTTGAAATTATTTTAGAAATATTGTATTAAAACTAATAAAATAGTGGATGTCCAAACAAAAATTTTCCATTGTTAGTCAACCAATTTATAATTTGATAAGCTGTCGAATATTTGTTGAACTCAAAATATGTTGTTTCGTTAACACTTTCAGCAACCAATTTTTTTNAATTTGATAAGCTGTCGAATATTTGTTGAACTCAAAATATGTTGTTTCGTTAACACTTTCAGCAACCAATTTTTTTACCAAAAGAGAAAATGATAGTTCTGATTTTTCATTATCATTTCGGCATATCAAATATTTGCACTTATGTATTTTATCAGTACTTATTTTTATAAATTTTATTGTGGTGTAAATGTAAATATAAATCTGTACATTGTTTGTGCCTTTGGGAAGGTCAGCAAGGATGAGATGCACCTGGTGATAATTGAAGTCAGCTGGCCCACTTTGAATAATTTTTTGTTCAGACCAGCCTGTATAACGGATGAGGTTCGATGGTGGTGGAGCAGTGGCAGAATGAAAAATGGGAGGAAGTGGAAATACCCCAAAAAAACCTCGCAACCACAAGGGGGTTTAAGGCTCACATTAGGTTTAAATTAAGTTTCTTCTGCTATTTTTGAGAAAACAGGTCTGAAACAAGTCCCCAAAAATAAATATTTATTCCTGACTATATAAAGTTTATACAAAGCAAACAGAGAATGGATCTCATTTTGAATTGTACAATTTCCTGAATGCAGTCATATGCACATATTGATCACCATAGTCACAGGTTGTACTGAGACATTTGAAACTTGCATGTTTACAATTTTTATTGATTTGATGCAACACTTAAAACAGACATTTTGTGTGAATCAGACAGGTAAAGACTGCATGCAATTTCTGTTAATATTAACTATAGAATTAAACATTGTATACATATGGTGCTTGGACATCTTGATTGTACACAGACACACATGCCACAGAAACAAGTTGATAACAAAAGTTTTGTAGTTATGAAGTTTTGCTTTCTGTCACAGGAGTATTGTCGCACCACTTCTTGTGCGGCCATACAAGGCATGGTCTAACTTCTGGGGCGCTCTCTCTCCTGATGGCTTCTATGCTCGCTCTTTGGACTACATGGAGATCATACACAATGAAAGGAGGTGAGTTGCTTGCCTGCAGCTGTTTGTTTGTGCATGAAAATACTTCTGTTGAGATGAGTGTAATTACCGCAGTTGTAGATAGAAGAGTGAAGATAACAGGATCTCCCTGATTTTAGTGAGCTTTGAACCACTTGAAAAATTTGGAGGTTGTAAGTTCTAACTTATGCCTTTTCTCAAACCATCACTGATTTGGCCACTGTGCCATAAGCATGGTGCCTAGCTATCTTCGTGGTTCAATCCATCTCAAGTGGCGCAGAAAAAAATTATTTGTTGCTTAACCATTTCTAAAAAAAACAATTTTTTGGTTGATAAAGACCCTTACATGTTGGTAATGTAAAAATTATACACGTAATTATTATTTTATACTTACTTGTTTAAAATGTTGGCCACTTTTGTTTCATCAGGGCTCGTACGGTCCTTAGAAGTCCTTGAAAAGTCCTTAATTGCTATTTTCGTTTTAAGGGCCCTTAAAAGGCCTTATTTTCTCATATGATTCTTAAAAGTCCTTGTTTTTTACACAGTTCTTCAAATTCCTTAATTTTTCGATAATTGCTGTAACGATATTACTTGAACAAATAATGTTTCTGTGTCAAGCTTTTTTTTGTAAACAGGTAGCGATATTGTCTATTGCATCATGCATCCGACTCTTCTGTAACCCGGGCCACAGCGATGTTAGACAAATTTCTTGGTACAAATATTGGGTCGAGTTTTCAGGATAATGTACTACATTCTAAAATATTTTTCTACTTGTATGTGAAAATGCCAAGATTTTGGCATTATCAGCTGCACTACATAAAGCCAGTCTGCCGTGATAAAATTTTCCGTACAGGCTCGGGTGGAAGCTTCCACGAGACCTGCATGCATGCATGCAAGCAGGTATGGAGGGTTGTATTGAATAACCTGTCCAACGATACTTGCGGTCATACAAGTGGCGAATTGATTTTTAATGATTTTACATCAACTTATGCACAGAATCTAATAGTTTAGTTGTGATAACTGGAACTTTTGTGTTAGATAAAAAAACTAATGTTTACCATAATTCTCATACAATGCTATTGTAGCACTGGTAAATATTTTTGCTGTTTTTTCATTTACTATTTATTCTTGTTTAATGGTTATAGCGCTGTTTTTCTAAACAAAATTACAACTATTGTAAATACCACATTCCACCACACACCCTCTGTTTGGCTAAAATTTTGACCTTGGGAGAAACCTTCCATTAAAAATTGCACCCGACTAATTAAGAAAACGTCCAACCCTATGGCCAAATCTTCCACGGAACCATCCACAGGACCGGCAATGCAAGCTTGCCTGGAATCTTCCAAGGAACCATCCATCGTGTCACATAGGCATAGGTCATTATTTTGCACAGTTCTCAGTTTCTGCACATGGCTTTCTTGCCTTAGTTCTGTTTTGATTTTTGCAACTTTTTGTGTTCTGTTGAAGTTTCAATAGTAATTGTTTCTTAATGTAACTATTATTTTGCATGTCATTTTTCAGCATAAGATCACCATCTTAAAACACAGTGAAATTATCGTGACCTGGAATAAATACAGAGAAAAAATAGCTTGGCTCTTCTTAGTGCGTGAATCTGGCATGACATGTCAGAGATGTGTCAGATTTTGTATAGAAAGTACCAGTTTTTTATGTATGTACCAGGAGTTCGGAGTGGTTCTAAATNGAAGTGGTTCGAAATACTACAGAGCAGAAAGCACTAGTAGCTAGCAACAAGTAGCTGCAGAGTGATGGTATTTTTTCATGAAAATTACAACTGTAGTTTCATCTTTAACGGGAACATACATCTATGTGTGATTTTACCATGTGATGTTTGTCTTCGAATATGCCAGAAAAGGTTGTCTTGGAATATGCCAGGAAAGTGCATCTTGAATATATTGTGGTTCGAGGAAGAGCTGTACAAAAAATTACTTTCTTGTGATACAGGTAAGCACAAGGCAAGATGTCAACAGAACGGCAAAGTGTTTGATATAGGCCATAAGGGTCGAATCAGCACAGTCCTTGGAAAAAACTTTAAAAAGTCCTTATTTTTTTTGCCCCGAGGGAGTATGAACCTTGTTCATGAAATGCATCATTTTTTGCATTTGTAGAGGTTTGCATCAAAATGCATATTTCAGTTATGGTTTGTCTCATAACTCTAAAACAAAAACTGTTATTTTTTAGCATATTTTACGCTATATTTTTTTCCCAACATTGTTTGGCTGTCTTGTTCACTTATGCCTGAAATTTCATTTTAAATGTGACACATATGATTATAAAAAAAACTAAAGTTTCCAAAAGTAAATTTGTGACAAAGATTGAAATAACAGTCCTCCAATTTTTTTTTACAAGTATCTGTGTCAGAGTAGTTTACGTAAAAATTAATTGTTCCCTGATATTTTTCTCTTTTTTTTACATAAGCTCATATATATGATATTTTTCAAATTATATGCAAAATTTATTTGTAAATGTCTTTAGTGGGTAAGCTGATAAAAATTTGAATTTTACACACAGTCCAGCAAAAATTTAAGTATGATATTCTCCTAGAAGTAAAGTTATGTTAGGTACAGAACTTAGGAAAAATACAAAAATGTGTGGAAATGATTAAACAACACTATTGTTTTGAGATGACTGACTTGGTCTATAAGAGGTTGGGACAAGCGAGTGATGGCTGTTGCTGTCAATAATATTGTAGCTTGTCTAGCAGGTGTGTGTTGTGTCATTCTAAAAATAGCNGTAGCTTGTCTAGCAGGTGTGTGTTGTGTCATTCTAAAAATAGCATCTCTAGGTGTGAAGAACCTTCTGGGCCAGGTCAGTTTAGATATACAAGCTGTAGCGTGCCCCTGTATCAGCAGTCTTAATGNATTGTTTTGAGATGACTGACTTGGTCTATAAGAGGTTGGGACAAGCGAGTGATGGCTGTTGCTGTCAATAATATTGCAGCTTGTCTAGCAGGTGTGTGTTGTGTCATTCTAAAAATAGCATCTCTATGTGTGAAGAACCTTCTGGGCCAGGTCAGTTTAGATATACAAGCTGTAGCGTGCCCCTGTATCAGCAGTCTTAATGNTGTGTGAAGAACCTTCTGGGCCAGGTCAGTTTAGATATACAAGCTGTAGCGTGCCCCTGTATCAGCAGTCTTAATGGCCATTAGTACTGGGTGTGTGCGGATATCGGAACTATGGGCGGTGGCGTGAGGTCTTTGTAATCTGCATTTAGTTTACAGTCAACACCCAAAGTATCAAAAAAGCTTATACCGATAAGTCACATCCACCAACAATTTTTTGTGGTCCCGGCAAAATTCCTATTTAAATAATGTTAACATAACCCGCTATTATCGTTTATCGCATGTTGCTTCGATCAAAGAATTTTTTTGTCCCGTTGGTTTAAGATTTCACGGAACAATCATTTGTACATAAAAAATATTGAATAAACTATTCAAGTCTGCATACAAAAACGAAAGAAACGCAAGCCTATGTAATTATAAACAGCTTCAATTATTTAACAAAGAAAGAATTTTTTGATAAAACATGATATAGATTGGCTATATTTTTGTCTTTTTGCCAACAACTAAATCCTATCAAGTTTCGTTACGCAGAAATGATAAACTAATGGATGCAAAATCTTATTTTAAATTGTACATCAACTCACCTTGGTGTGCAATAGCGCCACCTACCATATTATCCACACATATACACACACACGCACGCTCTTCTTTTTTGACGTCTNTTGGTGTGCAATAGCGCCACCTACCATATTATCCACACATATACACACACACGCACGCTCTTCTTTTTTGACGTCTCATTGTACCACTTATATGTACACATTTTTTGCTGCTACGAAATACGTTAACCTACAGTTGTTTTCGCCACTGTGTCACACAAAACATAATTATCTAAAACTGGATACATGTGTATCCATTGTTCCATAAACTTTAGTGTGTTCACGTAATTAATACCATATTTAGAAGCCAACAAACTGCATCTCTGAAAAATTCATCAACAAAATATAATATTTTCAGGGTATGGATAAAGTTAGGTTAGTGAAAGTGTTTATTTTCACTGGCAGCCATATTTCAGCTCATAACAGCGACGTCACACAGTGGTGCCATATTGCCATGATATAAACATTAGCAGTGCGAGGTNTCATATTTCAGCTCATAACAGCGACGTCACACAGTGGTGCCATATTGCCATGATATAAACATTAGCAGTGCGAGGTTGCCACAACACCTACACCTTATTTCCTTGTCAAAAAAAACATATATTTTCTCATAATTTAATTTGTACTTTTAATTACCGGTAATATTCACAAAAAAAGTGATTAGGGGTTTTTTTACAAATTTTCACCAGTTTACTCCAACTTCAGAACTTTTCACCATACAATGGTCACACCCAAGTTTTTNGGTTTTTTTACAAATTTTCACCAGTTTACTCCAACTTCAGAACTTTTCACCATACAATGGTCACACCCAAGTTTTTGAGACAAAAGTTTAATACAATGAGTGACGTTTATGCGATAATAGATGGTATTTTCATAGTAATTTAACAAAAACACTTGTTGAAAAGTGGTTAATCGATATACTTCTTTTTTTGTGGTATCTGTAAAATTTCTGTTTCTTGGCTCGTTGCAGTACTGTACATATCTGATTTTTGTTGCTCTATGGAGGTTACTTCCGATTTCCATCATGTCAGTGGCTATGCACTGTTTTTNTTGGTGTGCAATAGCGCCACCTACCATATTATCCACACATATACACACACACGCACGCTCTTCTTTTTTGACGTCTGATTGTACCACTTATATGTACACATTTTTTGCTGCTACTAAATACGTTAACCTACAGTTGTTTTCACCACTGTGTCACACAAAACATAATTATCTAATTGACCTATGTACACATAGGTAACAAGGTATTTGAAATCACACATCACGTAATTAATACCATATTTAGAAGCCAAAAAACTGCATCTCTGAAAAATTCATCAACAAAATATAATATTTTCAGGGTATGGATAAAGTTAGGTTAGTGAAAGTGTTTATTTTCACTGGCAGTCATATTTCAGCTCATAACAGCGACGTCACACAGTGGTGCCATATTGCCATGATATAAACATTAGCAGTGCGAGGTTGCCACAACACCTACACCTTATTTCCTTGTCAAAAAAAACATATATTTTCTCATAATTTAATTTGTACTTTTAATTACCGGTAATATTCACAAAAAAAGTGATTAGGGGTTTTTTTACAAATTTTCACCAGTTTACTCCAACTTCAGAACTTTTCACCATACAATGGTCACACCCAAGTTTTTAAGACAAAAGTTTAATACAATGAGTGACGTTTATGCGATAATAGATGGTATTTTCATAGTAATTTAACAAAAACACTTGTTGAAAAGTGGTTAATCGATATACTTCTTTTTTTGTGGTATCTGTAAAATTTCTGTTTCTTGGCTCGTTGCAGTACAGTACATATCTGATTTTTGTTGCTCTATGGAGGTTACTTCCGATTTCCATCATGTCAGTGGCTATGCACTGTTTTTNAGTACATATCTGATTTTTGTTGCTCTATGGAGGTTACTTCCGATTTCCATCATGTCAGTGGCTATGCACTGTTTTTTAAAATTGAAATGGTACAGCAGCGGAAGTTTAAATAGTTGTTAAATTTTTATAAAGTATAGAGTTCGTAGTTTTTTTTAAGTGAAAATGGCGTGGCCATGTAAACATGTAATAATTCTTGATGAAAGGTGGATTATCGAAGAAGTCGAGAAAAACCAGAGTGAAAAATGTGTCTCGGACTTCCATTCTCAACACTCACTACGATTTTATCAAAAAAGACAAATCCATGAGCAAACAAGTAAATTTGGCACATCCAGCACGAAACGTAAGTCTTGTCGGGAGTCAAGTTTTAATGAAATTGAAGATGTTCTTTTCTCATGGTACNCACATCCAGCACGAAACGTAAGTCTTGTCGGGAGTCAAGTTTTAATGAAATTGAAGATGTTCTTTTCTCATGGTACAAGCAGGCGAGAACTTCGAATATTCCTGTCGATGGGCCAGTTTTGAGAGAAAAAGGGCAGCAGATTGCACTGAGGCNAAGCAGGCGAGAACTTCGAATATTCCTGTCGATGGGCCAGTTTTGAGAGAAAAAGGGCAGCAGATTGCACTGAGGCTCGGGGTTGAAAACTTCTCTGCTTCTAATGGGTGGCTCACCCGATTCAAAAGTGCGCCACAGCCTAGGCTATAAGAAGTTGTTAGGGGAGAGTTCAGCAATCAGTAATGAAACAACACATTATTGGTTTCATTATCTTCCAAAAATTCTGGAAGATTACGAAGCAAAAGATATCTATAACACTGATGAAACTGGGCTGTTTTACAATTGCTTACCAGATAAAATGTTTGCAATAAAGGGTGGAAGTATGCCACAGGGATAAAATGTTGATGGNTGTTTTACAATTGCTTACCAGATAAAATGTTTGCAATAAAGGGTGGAAGTATGCCACAGGGATAAAATGTTGATGGGTAGACTTACAGTGTTACTGTGCACCTGCAGCAATGGCACCGACAAGCTGAAGCCTTGGGTAATTGGAAAGTATCAAAACCGTCATTGTTTCAAAAACACGAAATGCCTTCCTGTTAAGTATTATGCTAAGAAAAAGGCATGGATGACAGCAGAGATCTTCACTTCTTTCTTGCATGCTTTAGATAATAGCATGGGGGTTCGCTGCAGGAATATAATATTGTTGTTTTTTGACAACTGTACTGCACACCCAAAAGACGTCACATTTCTGAGAAATGTGAAGGTGGTATTCTATCCACCTAACTGCACCAGCATGTGTCAGCCCCTCGACACAGGAGTCATAAAGTGCCTCAAGCATGAACACCAGAGAATGCTTGTGTGGAAAGTTGTGGGGCTTCTCGACACCAAGAGCGACGATTCCAGAGTAGAGCTAAAGCTTAACATCTGGCAAGCCGTTCACTATGTGGCAGCCGCATGGAGAAAGATCACCCCCACAACAATTTTGAACTGCTTCACCAAATGTGGAATAAATGAAATGGCATCTAGTTCAGTTGTTGTGGAAGTGAATGACACTGAGTTTCAAGAAGACTTTGACAAACTGGATGAAAAGCATGTGGGTTTGAAGTGTATGCAAGTTGTGACGAACAAGTGGCAACTTGTGGCATTCAAAGCGTTGATGTTTAGTGTGAAGTAAGCTCAGTAACTGGGCACAGCAGTGATGAAGAAACAGAGGATGCTTCAGCAGAGCCAGCAGTTAGATACCATCCTTCTCTGAAGCATAACTNTGTTTTACAATTGCTTACCAGATAAAATGTTTGCAATAAAGGGTGGAAGTATGCCACAGGGATAAAATGTTGATGGCTAGACTTACAGTGTTACTGTGCACCTGCAGCGATGGCACCGACAAGCTGAAGCCTTGGGTAATTGGAAAGTATCAAAACCGTTATTGTTTCAAAAACACGAAATGCCTTCCTGTTAAGTATTATGCTAAGAAAAAGGCATGGATGACAGCAGAGATCTTCACTTCTTTCTTGCATGCTTTAGATAATAGCATAGGGGTTCGCTGCAGGAATATAATATTGTTGTTTTTTGACAACTGTACTGCACACCCAAAAGACGTCACATTTCTGAGAAATGTGAAGGTGGTATTCTATCCACCTAACTGCACCAGCATGTGTCAGCCCCTCGACACAGGAGTCATAAAGTGCCTCAAGCATGAACACCAGAGAATGCTTGTGTGGAAAGTTGTGGGGCTTCTCGACACCAAGAGCGACGATTCCAGAGTAGAGCTAAAGCTTAACATCTTGCAAGCCGTTCACTATGTGGCAGCCGCATGGAGAAAGATCACCCCCACAACAATTATGAACTGCTTCACCAAATGTGGAATAAATGAAATGGCATCTAGTTCAGTTGTTGTGGAAGTGAATGACACTGAGTTTCAAGAAGACTTTGACAAACTGGATGAAAAGCATGTGGGTTTGAAGTGTATGGTAAGTTGTGACGAACAAGTGGCAACTTGTGGCATTCAAAGCGTTGATGTTTAGTGTGAAGTAAGCTCAGTAACTGGGTACAGCAGTGATGAAGAAACAGAGGATGCTTCAGCAGAGCCAGCAGTTAGATACCATCCTTCTCTGAAGCATAACTNTACAGCAGTGATGAAGAAACAGAGGATGCTTCAGCAGAGCCAGCAGTTAGATACCATCCTTCTCTGAAGCATAACTATATCAAAACTTGCTCATTTCTGAAAATTACTTTATGTGATACAGTTTTTCAGTGAATTCTTATATTTTTGTAAAATTGTATCTTTGTATTCCTGATTACATTTTGGATATGACAAGACCAATATTTACACATTATGTAAACAACTGTATTTTTGCTGTACCTATAACTATGAAAGTCAAGTTCTCATTATTAATTAATAAAACCATGGTGTAACTTGAAAAAGCTGTGGTTGGAGTGTTTGTTATGGTGGCGGTATGTTGCAATTTTGGGGCTTTAAAGTGCACACATTTATTTACATACATCAAACCAATAACCAGTAGGCAATAGCCTATCACAAACAACAAACCTCGTATGCCACTATTTTTCAAAGAAAAAACTTTCAGAAACGGTTAAGTTTGCCGTACTTAACATATAATATTCTCAAATGTATGAGTATAGTTTCCTGAATCTTTGTTCAGTAGTTTGTAGAACTTGAACTGGTATGGAAAAGTGCGTTAAAATGTCACTTTTAAAGCACTTTACATGTAAAACATTTGCCTAGATGTGCTACAACAAATGTTTTTAGAGATGTTATCCATCATTTCACTACTGCTGCAACATGTCTGCTTTCTAACATGCTAAATACAGAAACAGTTCAACATTTTATCTGGGAGCGTCTAAACCTACCATGGGAGAAAACTCCGTCCATGCTTACTTAAACGCACACACACACATATATATATACACACACATATATATACACACACTCCTCTCTCCCCCCCCCNTTTTTTTTTGTTTTCATAGTAGTGTCAGAAATTGAATTGTGCATTTAAATTTGAATTACAATATATAGACACTTCTCCAGTTTCTTAAATACACTTGCCAAATTGATGAAAAGACAGTGAAAAGTTGAGTAGTTTTTTAACTTTTGACGTTCTTGTCTGAAATGACATTTAACTATTCATGTACCACAGCAGGAAATGTAGGTCATGAAGCCAAGCCCCTGCAATAGTCATCTAATATGGACTGTGCAACTTCAGAGTTTGCAATACTTTTAACAACAGTCTAAAAAGAAAGTCAAATGTCATTAATGAAACTTCTAACTGTATCATTTATTTTATGAAAACATATTTTTATTGATTTAGTGCTAAACTTTTAGTACCTATTTTTATATTGAATTTATAGTTACTGTGTTTTGCTTCTCATACAAGTACTTCATATCACACTACAGTTATTGATGGTCACAATACATTTTATTTTATGTTGGTAATTAAACACAAAGAATAAAAAATATGTAATTTAAAACAGTTCTCTTAAATTAGCCACTAAAGCAGTTTTAAGGGAATCTCATTTGTGAATCTGATTTGAACATTACATCCCCAAAGTGCAAGTTGTTAAGTCTGCCAATTATTTAATTTCTGTGTAGCCGAAAATAATTGTACTTTTGTGTACTAAAACATGACTGTCAAGCTTGTCTATATTGCTGTATACAGATCAATTGAAGTACATATTACAAGCAATGCCGCTGATGTACATAATGTTAAAAGTGTGTGAGGAAGGCATGTTCATCCATGCTGTAGCTGGAATCTAAATGTAGAATCTCATGCATGAAGGTAAACTCTTGAGCACTGGCTTTGAGGGTGGCACAGCCTACCTGTTAATGTAATTGAGATAGCTCTCTGCACAAAAGGTTGAAATTCAAAATACAGTATACTCACAGAGAGAAAGTAATGTATTTAGAGGTCTTAAAACATTATAAATGCAAAATACACATAGAGAAAGTAAGTATTTAAAGAAGTTCTAAATTCTTATATGCACTTAGAAATACAGTAATCTAATAAGAGGCGAAGTCTGTGATCTCGTTATTGTAGTACAGAATGGTTCACTTATTCGCACTTAAAAGTTGGTGTAGTGTGCTAGAAATGTGTGTGCTAAAAGAAATGGTGATCAACTCACATCAGCTCATCAAGTAGCTGTGGCTTGTAGAAGTAATAATTTCAGCATCTTGTAACTGTTTAATTTTTAGGTATTCAAAAAAGTCTTATTTGTCAAAATGAGACTTGCATTTGAGTGACGAAATGGAGGGGGAAGGAGTGCAGTCGAGTGTGGCCTACCAAAGTTCTCACAGTTTAGAAACAGATACGTAGTAAGAAGATGATACCAGAATGGAAAAAAGGTTGTGGTAATATTTGAGATTTAGCTGTGGATTGGTGGGGCATTGGTACGTGTGAGTAGAAATTCCCATTAGCGTATTTAAAATCTACTTTCACAGATGCCACATAGTCTATCTCATCTAAGGTATCTACTTTTCGACAGATCATGTGGAAGTAATACCCAGTAAGCAAACAGACTATGTATCCTGGTGCCCAACAGCCAAAATGTCACCAAGATGCTCAGCATAGATTGTGAAAAAATTATTTATTGATTTCTCTGTAGAAGTTTTTTATCACTGCAATGGAAAGAAGTTGATTAAGTTCCATGGTTTATTCACTTGCAGATGTTATTTGACAAGATGCAGCTTTCTTGCCCAGCAATCAGAAATAATATATATCGCAGTGCTTGGGATGATTAGGTATAATATAGCATTAGTTGCATTTCTAATAGTAATATGTTTGTTTTATTACTTAATTATTCCTGTCAAATACATTTATGTGGTCACAGTATATTCAACACATAATCATCTGTATCAAAATTCAATATCACAAATAAATGAAAATTTATTTCAACCAAAAGATTTATGTTGCATTTGGAACTGTTATAGTTGTCTCACTGAACTTACAACTAGAGTTGTGTAGTTAGGGGTGTACTTAAAAGCATGGCAGAAAGCAAACCTTTATTCATAATAATAAAGTATTTTGTGATTAACAAAAAGGGAGTCTGCTGATTATTGAGACAAGGTCGGATTGCTTACAGTTAGTAACAGCAGCACTGAAAGTGCCTAAATGACGTTATATTACGTTAACATAAATATTATTTGTTTTCAAATTGATTCCAGCATAAAATGTGTTGTTTTAACAAAAAAAAACAGTAAAAAAATTTTTTTGTCAAGTAACAGTTTTAGTGGGGGAGGGGTATAAGCAATACACGAGACACAAAAAGCGAGCCCTGGCAAAGGTCCAAATGATTACAAGCCGAATAGAAATTCTTAGCTAGCAGAATTGCTGTATTTGTTTATTTGTATTTTACACATACAAAACTAATCATTTTGTGGGAGGGTGTGGTTTGGAAAGTGTGTTGACCGACAGATTGCAGTAGATTGGCTGCTCTATTCCAAAAGTGTTATTTATATCTTTTTGAAAGTCACTTTTTCGCTTCATGCTTGCTCAAAATACGTGCATCAAATTAATGTAGAAATGTTTGAAAAATACCTTGTGACAGTACTGCAGCCTCGTAAAATTAATATGAAGCTTGCATGAGGCAAAGTGAACTCTAGGTAGGAGGTACGAGGAGGGGAGATATGAACCAAAATAAACAGGCATCGTTTAAGTTGAGTTTCATTTGAAACTCCTACACATGACTAATTTAGCAGAAAGTTTTGTTTGTTATGCTAATAACAGCAGTTTTGTGATGGCGTACAATAAAATATATTTACAATTTGTCTACAAACTCTTTTCTGTCCACCTATTTCTCTGTTGTCAGTTGTGTGATGGCAGGGTTTTCATGGCAGTCGTCTTAATAAACCTGTTAATAAAAGTAATTCTGTGGTATAAATCTTAATTTAGTTTTGTAGGAAATAGTTATGCATATAGATATAATTGCAAAATAGAATGATGGCAAAATGTTTAATTCATAAATTGTTTTATTCACATTTTTTTGCTACTATGCATTTCCTGTAATAATGTAAAAATGTAAAAAAAAAATTAAATGCTTTTGTACATTTTTTTATTAACATTCATAACTTTCAACACCAATTTGTGCGTATACCCATGATGGAAATTCTTTTAAATTAATATTTTGAATGAAGTTGGTTTTATATTTACTAAACAGTATGGTACATGCAAAACAGATAAAACTATATTTACTTCATAAATGCAATTGAATATTGCAGTAAATTAAGATTCCTGTGTTATAGTTTATTGGCGCTTGTTTAGTATAGGAGATAGGTTAATCTTGAGGTGGTAAATTAGATGGAGTGAGAACAATGTGGTATTACAACAGTATGTCACCAGTTAGTCAAATACAATGCTGAAGTCAGTCTTGAAGCTGCGACGATCTATGGAGTACATATTGTCTGCATAGCATTCATACAATCCGGCGTCCATTTGGGTAGCTGGGTCGATCTCTAGTTTTGACTTCACCTTGTCTTCTTCCATTTTCCATTCATGTATCTACACAGACAATTAGCATTGTTTTAGAAAGTTTGGGATGCTGTAAATTTGTTTATGTGTCAATAACACTTGCTGCTAGCCATGGCAGTATGTAGTCATATGATTTATTAGGTTTATTGCTTTAACTATACACACTATAATTTTGGTTACTGTAACTCAGTTATCTGTTCAATGAAATTACCTAAGTTACTATATTAACTATTCTGGGGAATTGTGATAAATGTGGAATTTGTCAAACAAAATCAACAAAATGCCCATTCTGACCAAACAAAAAACTCTTGCAAAAGTAAGTGTGATCACTCTCAATTGTCTGGTTATGCTTTCATGGCACTTTAATATTTAACAAATAGGGAGATATTGATTATGTAACGGTCTCAGTCTTGTAAATACATGTTTAGAGGCTTGGTGTGTGGTCCATCATTTCTATGTTGTGAGTTTGTGGGAAATTCAATGTGCAAGAGCAGGTTCACAAACATGAAGAAAATAACTGCAACTATCTGCGCAGAGTTTTTCCCAATTTGAAGTTTTAGGTTGGATACCTATTGTAATAAAAACAGTTTGATGCAATTTGGAACTTGTTACTGCAAAAAGTATAGATAAAAAACGTCACCAGGAATTTTAATAGAAGAGACATATGAAGCCAATTCAGAAATAATTTATTGTATCTCCAATTATAATCCTGAAACTAAGAGAGCCGCGTCAGACAAATGAAATTAATCTAAAACTTTTTAAAAAAGAAAAGTTTTTTTATTACAAATGTGAAGTTTTTTCTTTTTACAAAACCTACTTTCAAAGTAATTTTGTCAAATTTATGAGTTTATACAGTAATGGAAAAAAATGGAAGTATAAATTATTTGAAACTAGCAATTCCATAGATATATAATACATTTATTACAGCAGTTAAAACTATTACATCAGTAACATTAGAATTTTACAAAGATGACTATGTACTTGATTCAGAACTCAATATTACAAATATTGCTTGAAACAGAAGGAGAAATGTCTGGTTACAGTGGATTTTTATTGTTGATTTGCCTGTAGAAAGCAAGGGCACATGAAACAATAGCATTGTAAAGCAAGTCGAAGTTGTTGTGATTGCAGTTGTAGAGGACATGAGGCAGTGGAAAATACAAGATTTATAAAAATAAAACTTAACAAGAAAGAGCTAGCATGACTTACAAAATAATCAGCTTATCCTTGACAAGACAAAGAAAAGTAATCATAGTTATACTTTTGAGAAATATGCCATCAATTTTGTTAAGAGACTTCGTTAGCCATTCTGCTAGACCATAATTTATTTTTACATTATCACATTGACTATGTAGCAAAAATTGTTCGGCAGGTTCAAATATTTCAAATTTAAATTCCATTGTGTCCCTCTGTAATTCCTTTATAAAATCCAAACTAGAATGGAATAAATTTAGGGAAAGTAAGTAATGACAGACTCTACAAAAAAAAAAACACAATGTGTTAACTGATTCATAAGAAATACAAAAATCCTTATCACCTAACCAACCTCTCTCACTAATCAGAAGAATGCTGCATTATCCAATTTTTACCCCAGAACTATTTTGTTCCATCTGTGTTACAAAACCTGTTCATAATAACAGGCCTAGTAATTTAACCACATCGATGACAAAAAAAAATTATGAAATTATTTTTGTTATATTTTTATTAAGTACCTACTTCAAATTTGCTAACATAATTTGTGTTAATGGGGGAGGGTGGTTTGAAAATAATTGATGGTCTGTTTGCTAGTAGTAGTTAATTTGTAGGCTTTCATGCTACTGATGGCATGTCCAAAAAAAATCCAAGTCGTAATAACACAAGGAAAGTGAGAAGGCAAGGGAGGGAGGGCAGAACAATGGCAGGACAAACACTGAGGGTAGTTGCATCGCGCGCAGAAAGATTCTGCTGCCTGTGCGGTGAAGGGTGGGCAGCATTAATAAGTATTGGCTAGTTCTGGTGGCGGTATCTATTTTTATATGAGTTGGCCTGCCCTGTTTTCTATATTTATGAGTTGCTATTTTTAAATGAGTTGGCTCACCAGGAGAAATGCAATGTGCAGCAACATAAAAAAAGTGCAACAAATTAATTTTTTTTTCACAGATTTTCCCTCAAGTTATGTTAGCTAATTTGAAGTAGGTACCTAACAAAAAAAAAATAACAAAAATAATTTTACCAACAATTCCAAAACCAATTGCACACCCTCCAAAAGTGGCAGAAGTGGTGTGAACAGGGTATATGTATCATCCCTGCTCAAATTATGCTACAGAAAATACACAAGTACTCTATGCCCAAGGAAAAATCCTAGAAATGCACACCGGGAGAGGTGGTGTATTTCAAGTCAAACATCCATTTAAGAAGGTATGCCCCTATTATTTAATAGTCAAAATAAACATATCAAAGTGGATTGTACACTTGGACCTTCAATTATTTTCAGCCCACCCTTCCCAATTTTTTTACTTTTTTCAACCCAAATTTTTCACGGTTCCTCAAAAACAATTCATTATAGAAAGATGGTCACTTTAAAAGGGGTTCATGTGGAGAGGTTGAGGTTTAAAAGCAACTCATACTCTTTAACTCTTTCAGACCCACTTTGATTTACAGTTTCATGTATTGCAAGCAAAAACTTTGTGATACGTGCTGTACTTAAGTACNAACTCTTTCAGACCCACTTTGATTTACAGTTTCATGTATTGCAAGCAAAAACTTTGTGATACGTGCTGTACTTAAGTCGATACAACTNTTGCAAGCAAAAACTTTGTGATACGTGCTGTACTTAAGTACTTTTGTTTCGTTGTCACAGCCAATGACTTGTAGGCTATAATGTTCGGCTACAGTTATATGAACCAATTATGACTTAGACCATTAAAATGGTTTGCAAATCATTTACCCACAGGTAAGATCATTTGACGTTGAGCTTCGCAGTGTGCAGTACAGGCCAAAAATTACCTACACGAGTGTAATGTGCAAGATTGTGAACACTGGGTTTAGAATGGTTTAAAATATATTTCATTTTGCATGCTTTAGTGTAAAGCCAAACAAGTAACTATGGGGTATATAGTGTATGTGCTTTAAAAATATGATGATGTTGATAAATAGGTATATGTAACCAAAGGTGAGAATTAAAGAAATTTTTTTAACCTAGGCCCATTAACTTATAGAGCACCTGATTGTAGTAAAGATACATTAAGGGAGGGAATTTGTTGATATTGGTGTGTAAAAATGTAATGTGATACAAATTTTATTATCCTTTGTTTAAATGCTATATAATAAATTTGGGAATAATTTTTGGTATGAGGCGGTATTGAATTTTTTTTAGCTCTGTTTCAAACTATCCGATATGCCCTAAATGTTTCTCAGGAGAACATTGCAGTTTTTGAAACAAATGAAACAGAATGTTTTAAATCNCTATCCGATATGCCCTAAATGTTTCTCAGGAGAACATTGCAGTTTTTGAAACAAATGAAACAGAATGTTTTAAATCTGAATTACAGGAATTGCAACTCGGGATTACTTCATGTGAAATTTCATCTGTGCTGTTGTAATTAAAACTTTTTAAATGTATACATGTGGATTTTGTCACCTTATTGCTAATTTTACGAATAAGTATTTGCTTGTACGTATTAATATCGCCTTTATAATTTTTCCCCCTCCAAAAAGTGGGTGCTTATAGGTGATGGTATTCACAGTATCAGACCACATGCAATGCAGTTATGCTCGGAACTCACATGAAGGTACGAGTGTGCGTATAACTCTATACCATCCTTGAACCAGGTGATTTGCGGACGGGGTGACCCTCTGGCCACACACATGAACGCTATCTTGTGGCCAAGCGTGTATTCATAGTCAAAATGTGATGCCACAAGAATTTTTGCCCCCTGGAACAATACATATATATTTCAGAATAGTATTTGTAAGCATCATAGTTATATATATATTTATAACGCTTTATATGTTGGTACTGTAACAGGAAATAAATTACGTAATAATAATATCTTAAGGGTTTTCTATGACTGTACATACCTTAGTTACTTGAGTCTAAGATGCCATCAATTCTAAGATGCACCCCAGTTGTAGTGCTTAAAATGTCTAAATAAATGTTTACATGTGAATCTAAGATGCACTTTGATTTAACTACAACTACCAACATGTAATGCCTGCGCACCTTACCCCTCTCAAANCATGTGAATCTAAGATGCACTTTGATTTAACTACAACTACCAACATGTAATGCCTGCGCACCTTACCCCTCTCAAAACAAGTGACTTTGCCTGACCTCTGCTTTGTGAATGACTGCCACAGATGAACCAACAGGTAAGTCTTCTGACAGGCACAGTGACAGTTCGGCCTCAAACTTTTCCNCTGCGCACCTTACCCCTCTCAAAACAAGTGACTTGGCCTGACCTCTGCTTTGTGAATGACTGCCACAGATGAACCAACAGGTAAGTCTTCTGACAGGCACAGTGACAGTTCGGCCTCAAACTTTTCTGTTGATACAAAAGTTTCTCATGTAATGAACTTTATGTCACTTCCGAATTCTTGTCCTATGTAAATTTATTTCGCGTCCAAATTCTTGTTCAATTGTATTTTTGTTAAATTTTCTTATTCTCGCAGGCACAGATTAACTGGTAACATAAGATTTTAATTCTTACAGTTTGATGTAACGAAATGGCATCCGACTCGATTATAGTTATAAGTGTAACCTTTAGGGCTCTCCCGTGTTCACTATTTTTTATTTACAATGTTGTGCAGTGCAACCTATTGATCTATGGTAGAACAGTTTGTTTACATTTTGGAAATAAATGCTTTTCACTAGTATGTTGTTTCTGTTGGTGAATTTTGTGTTGACAGTATAAAAATACATGTATTTGANAAATAAATGCTTTTCACTAGTATGTTGTTTCTGTTGGTGAATTTTGTGTTGACAGTATAAAAATACATGTATTTGAAGACTGGGATTAAAACCACTTAATTTTTTTATGTTGAAATTTGTTGAATATCTTGGAAAATGTAAGACGCCATTGATTGTAAGATGTAGCCCATTTTCGCATCTTAAATATTCACAGAAAAAGGTGCATCTTAGAAGCGAAAGAGTATGGTATGTATTATATGTTATTCTCTTAACAGATTAAAAAATGGTACATGTTTGGGTCGTGATGTCAAAAAAAGGGACCCTATCTCAAAACAAGATTGGAATGGACACAGATATGTCCATAAAAAATGTGTAGTCTATATATATATGCGTGTGAAAGTTTTTTTCCACCCATCTGTACAGCGGTACTCAAATTTTTCTTTACTGTGCTTCTAGAAATAATTATTGAAGCGAAAGAAAGGATTGACTTTTTGGAGGCAGGCATGTGTATGGGTTCCATTAACGAAATACCTGCACAAGTTGGAAAACACACAGTGCCATTGGGGCCGCTGTGACTGAGCGGTTAGCCTGCTCGCCTCCCACCAAGGCAAACCAGGTTCAATTCTCGCCCGGGTCAGTCCCGGATTTTTGCATGTGGGAATTGTGCCATACGATGATGCCGCTGGTCGGCGGGTTTTCTCGGGGATCTCCCGTTTCCCCCACCCTTTCATTCTGGCGCTGCTCCATACTCACCTCAATCACCCTCATCAGCTCTCAAGACCTCGCTATTAAGAGCTGCCCAAATCTCTTCACTCACTCACACAGTGCCATTCATCACATCAGTTTGCCCAAATTGCAGCAAGTATACTCTAATATATCAAAACGTGCCCAGAGATGTATACATCTTCAAAGAAGTCACTCATTTCCTGTATATTCAGTAAGCAGTACATATTTTGTATTCTAATTTTCTTGTTTCCAACATATTTATTTTCGCTACTTTTACTTGAGACATAGTTTTGAAAGGTATTGCAGTAACTGAATTTTAGTGAAGTGACTGAATGATGAAACATTGTTAAAATAGTTTGTTGTTAACTACATACTACCACTATTATAAATTCAATTTTATGTTTTGATATTGTAGAAAATAATTATCTTACGTTGCAACTATCTGTGAAATGGCTAGTAAATATTGGTAAGTGCGCATGTTGACTTACGTTGTTGTTATTGTAGTACTGGTCAGACTCTGGGTCGCGGTACTGGCCTGTGATTGGCAGGCCAATCTGCACCTTGCTCTTGGTGCGTCCTCGGCCACGCCCCTTCCTACCATGCACCCCTCTGGGCCCTCCCCACAGCAGTAGCAACAGTAGCAGTAAAGTCAGTGCACAACACTTCATTATAACCCTGGAAAACACACAACTCACTCCACAGCATATTGACGTGTTTGTTCACATTAGTCACACATAAAATGTTCATCGTCATGACATTTACTTGAAAGAAAAATCCCAAACTTGTGCTTAGATTTACCGAACCTTTGCATTTTAGTTTGGTTACATTACGTTGATACATTGGTTGGTTTTAATAATACTTTCTTAAGTTGCATTATAATATGTGTATTAAGTAGTACAGTAAATGAGACAGTTGCTAAAACCCAGTTTATTAATACTTTTTAATAGGATCAATATTTTTTTGCCTAGAAAGTGATGATAACGAACCATTATTTGCAAGGCGTGTTTAATAATGATGTTAAATTAATGCATCTGTGAATGTAAATTTAATGTAGTTTTTACTGATATTTGTTATTACTGACTATTGTTTTGAATAAGCTGTTCACGGTAAAGTGAGCATGTTTGAGGACCTAGTTACTTTTTCCTGTCAGCCATAGGTTATCCTTTAACCACCTTTTTAAATAAATATTGCCATGTAAGTAATAAACACAGTGTGTATATTCCACCGCACTCTAAAGTTAACGTCTAAGATTAAAGTAANAATATTGCCATGTAAGTAATAAACACAGTGTGTATATTCCACCGCACTCTAAAGTTAACGTCTAAGATTAAAGTAATATATATTTATTGACTCTTATTCCAAATGAGAGGGCTTTCGAAACTGCTCACTTTACGATGAATAGCTTATGATTTCAAAGGTACATTAATTTTTTTTTATTACCGTTTATTAGCGATGTTTATTACAAATATTTAGCACCTGATCAAAGGCATCACAAAATAACTGGACAAACTGTTCTTTCATATTTTATGCAAAATATTGACCAATGTCATAAGTAAATTAAAACATGTTTTCATAAGGATATTGCTGTGACATTTTGTATGGAGGATTTAGGAACTTTAATACAAACATAACTCTAGGTCTGTCGCAAAATAAGGTCTTATTCAATTGTGTAACTGTCCTGCATTCTTTGTTAAAGAATTAGATGTTTTTTTGTAAATAATTCTAAATACTATAATTTTGAAAAGACTGCTTTGAAATTAAATGCTAGTAACTTTTTAAAGAGTGTGGAAGTTTTTTTTTCTTGTGGCAGTAATTTGTGACACAGCTCCAGAGATGTAAATAAAGTAGTTATATGTAGTTTAACATTGACTATTGTCACCTTTACAAAAAGGCATGAAATATTTAATAAATTATGCAGTTCATTGTGTTGTCACACAACACACTTCATTGATCAAGCATTACGGTAGTAAATTAAAGGTTATATGTAATAAGTCAATGTGCTTGCGAGTACATAAACTGCTGCCTCTCTCATTACTTGCCACTTTGCTGTGAGGGGTACATCTACTGGATGTGGAAGAAGTGCCAGGTGCTAGCATGCTATATCTGCTGATTCTGCCTGTTGCATATTATTGACAAGATAGCATTCATGCATGTGACCAGAGGGTCACCCCGATCACCTGGTAATTAAAATCATTTGGAAGCTTGCAGTGGTGCATTATGCATCGTTGATTCAAACAGCAGCTATTACAGTACTACTTTCACGTGGCATTTTTAATTTTAAAAAAAAAAAGATCCAAGCCCATAAGAAAGAGGCTCAGTTCAAGCTGTTTTTGGCAGATGGGTTTTAAGTGTGCACTTTTAATACAGTAAACCGTAGGTGAAATATTAAACAAAGTAATAACTTCTCGCAAATTCTTCTTCTTCTTTTTTTAAATAAAAAAAACTCATTATAGTGAAGTGGTATGCCTTTCCTGTAGGAAGTTTGTCTGTAATGAATTAATTTTTAGAATAATTTAGTCTCCCAGTAAGTTCAAAATATAAACATGTGTAGAAGTGGCTACCAAATATGACACATGTAACAGGAAATTGCACAAATTTTACCTTATGTAATAGTAAGATAACATGTGGAATGGTATGACCGTGAAATAATAAACAAATTATGGTATGTTCTATAAAATTTTTCTTCTTCTAAACTTTGCTTTTTAATTGTTCAAAAATACCCTTGATAAAATTTATAGCTACTACCCACACAGTCCTAAAATTGCATACTAATTTTATTCCAACCATCGTGTTGAAGTGAACAAACTGTATACATGACCTGTTGTTTAATTGGTGATAAATGTGAATGTTAGATAGGAATTGGAGATGTCATTGGGGCTAATGGGTCTCCTAGTNCTTGTTGAAGTGAACAAACTGTATACGTGACTTGTTGTTTAATTGGTGATAAATGTGAATGTTAGATAGGAATTGGAGATGTCATTGGGGTTAATGGGTCTCCTAGTTGTCATAGGAGTATCGTAAGCATATGTCTCTGTTCTAGTTTTTTAAAAAAAACTATTAAATATTTCAATGTAAATCTTTTTTCAGGACAGAAATGAAATTCAATATTTTGTAGCCGATTTATAAATTTGGTTATTGAAACTTAAATGTGGTTTTTTAAGTGTTGAAGTCAGCAAAAATCGCTGTAAGCAGCCCTCTGTGTATGATAATTATTTGTTTGTAAAACTGTTCTTTAAACTATAGCGACAATGCTGTAACTTTACTGATCAGATTGCTGTATTGAAATCCTATAGTCACAACTTAAAATTCTGAGGAAACAGAGTACACATGAGGCTTGTTTATGCTATTTTCCATCGCCGTCACAATGCTTNTAAATAATTCTAAATACTATAATTTTGAAAAGACTGCTTTGAAATTAAATGCTAGTAACTTTTTAAAGAGTGTGGAGGTTTTTTTTCTTGTGGCAGTAATTTGTGACACAGCTCCAGAGATGTAAATAAAGTAGTTATATGTAGTTTAACATTGACTATTGTCACCTTTACAAAAAGGCATGAAATATTTAATAAATAATGCAGTTCATTGTGTTGTCACACAATACACTTCATTGATCAAGCATTACGGTAGTAAATTAAAGGTTATATGTAATAAGTCAATGTGCTTGCGAGTACATAAACTGCTGCCTCTCTCATTACTTGCCACTTTGCTGTGAGGGGTACATCTACTGGATGTGGAAGAAGTGCCAGGTGCTAGCATGCTATATCTGCTGATTCTGCCTGTTGCATATTATTGACAAGATAGCATTCATGCATGTGACCAGAGGCCGATCACCTGGTAATTAAAATCATTTGGAAGCTTGCAGTGGTGCATTATGCATCGTTGATTCAAACAGCAGCTATTACAGTACTACTTTCACGTGGCATTTTTAATTTAAAAAAAAAAAACATCCAAGCCCATAAGAAAGATGCTCAGTTCAAGCTGTTTTTGGCAGATGGGTTTTAAGTGTGCACTTTTAATACAGTAAACCGTAGGTGAAATATTAAACAAAGTAATAACTTCTCGCAAATTCTTCTTCTTCTTTTTTTTAATAAAAAAAACTCATTATAGTGAAGTGGTATGCCTTTCCTGTAGGAAGTTTGTCTGTAATGAATTAATTTTTAGAATAATTTAGTCTCCCAGTAAGTTCAAAATATAAACATGTGTAGAAGTGGTTACCAAATATGACACATGTAACAGGAAATTGCACAAATTTTACCTTATGTAATAGTAAGATAACATGTGGAATGGTATGACCGTGAAATAATAAACAAATTATGGTATGTTCTATAAAATTTTTCTTCTTCTAAACTTTGCTTTTTAATTGTTCAAAAATACCCTTGATAAAATTTATAGCTACTACCCACACAGTCCTAAAATTGCATACTAATTTTATTCCAACCATCGTGTTGAAGTGAACAAACTGTATACATGACCTGTTGTTTAATTGGTGATAAATGTGAATGTTAGATAGGAATTGGAGATGTCATTGGGGCTAATGGGTCTCCTAGTTGTCATAGGAGTATCGTAAGCATTTGTCTCTGTTCTAGTTTTTTAAAAAAAACTATNTTGTCATAGGAGTATCGTAAGCATTTGTCTCTGTTCTAGTTTTTTAAAAAAAACTATTAAATATTTCAATGTAAATCTTTTTTCAGGACAAAAATTAAATTCAATATTTTGTAGCCAATTTATAAATTTGGTTATTGAAACTTAAATGTGGTTTTTTTTAGTGTTGAAGTCAGCAAAAATCGCTGTAAGCAGCCCTCTGTGTATGATAATTATTTGTTTGTAAAATTGTTCTTTAAACTATAGTGACAATGCTGTAACTTTACTGATCAGATTGCTGTATTGAAATCCTATAGTTACAACTTAAAATTCTGAGGAAACAGAGTACACATGAGGCTTGTTTATGCTATTTTCCATCGCCGTCACAATGCTTNTACAACTTAAAATTCTGAGGAAACAGAGTACACATGAGGCTTGTTTATGCTATTTTCCATCGCCGTCACAATGCTTCCTTACGGCCTGACATGACCTTGAGGCGTTAAAAAAATTTTTGCTGGTACATACTCTCATCACAGAAAATTATAGTGCAAACATTATTATAATATACTTTGCCATTTTCGCAGGTTAATTCTCTGTTTTTTTTGTCATATTTACTAAATGCTTGGCAAAAAAAGTCACTTAAGTGTAATAATCTAAGGAAAGATTGTTTTTGCTTAATTTCAACAGTTTAGCATGAAATATTGTAGTTACATGAAAGTTTAATTTTGTATGCGGGACAGTATTTTTAAACACAACCAAAACGCACTACTTATAGGTTGTTCCAAAATAAAATTTACTTCAGCTTTATGCAGGTTTCACATTCTATGACTTGAGTTTTGTCTGGGAGAAAATCTCTACTATAACTTTATACAAAGTAGCAGCTTTTGTTGCATGTTCAAATCATTACTGAAAGTATCAACATTTTAGTAAGCAAAGAAGAAATAAAAGAAATTTTGACTAAATATTTTTACTACAAAAAAAATGTACCTGCGAATGTATTTGCCAGCAGCTTTCTTATGATATTCATCAGCATCAGATTAACAGCAGCCAAAGTTTGGAAGATACATAGGTTTTATTTGTTTGTCGTGTAACTGATGCTAAGTGTGTTAGCGGTATGGTAAAAGAAATTGCAGATTGATTTAGTTTTTTGTGTAGTTAACACTTGCAGTGGATTGCAAGATTGCAGATGTCCTGCTCATCGCAACATTCTTACCACTAAGCTTTATTACATTTTTGCTCACATTTTTTGTTTCCCACTTTGTTGCAGTGGGAATCAAATTTAAATAATAATGTGGTAGCTATGTATTGTTTGAGTTTATCTTTTAAGCAGATACAGTCTCAACAACCTTTTTTCCTTTAATATTATGTTATCATAATATTTTCAATTTTATCTTTGAAGTTTAATGGCAATGGTGAGTTCTATGTTGATATGATTGGACTGTGTCCATTGCCAACCATGATCGCACACACACAGAACTCTGCAAGACAAAAAAAATTAACAAAAATTTTGCAACAATAACATTGGAAATGGACTATTAAAATAACTACAGTGACCTGCAGTGGGCACAAAACATATATGTGTACTGATGACAAACATTTTACTGGGCAGATACTTCTATAAGTGAAACTCGGGTTTTTAATAATTATTTATGACTGTTTGTGGTAATAATGGGTTTGTATTTATCTGTCGAGTACATGCTATGATGTGTTTGTAGTTCATTTTTCAGATGTGAAAGTGATAATGCTGTATGTCAGACATATTTTCAAAAATTTATAGTAAAAACATTTTTGCATATAACTATGACTTGGAAATTACTCTTCCCAGTAGTAGGTATGTGACCTGTAAAAGTGTAAGACATAAAGGCACACTATAAATGATTGTCCAAAGACATGAGTATCTCAAACCCAGTTGTTAGTACAGTAAAAATTAAAGTGGTGGCTCGCATCACAAACTTGAGATATAGATTGTGTCCCCATGAGAAAAAGTTTCGCCACCCCTGCCTTAAAATTTAATTTCAGATATTTATTATAGTTTTTGGATACTACCAAAAATTAATTTTCCTCAGATTTCTCTTGTAGTATTACTCTTTAAAATTGTTTGTACACAAAATTTAGAAAGTAGTATTAAAAATTATTTTAAAACCTTTAACGCTTCATGTCCTGCTTTGTTTTTGCACATTGTCAAAGTGAAGTTTTAAAGAAAATAATAATGTTGACAATTACTACTTCAAATCTGGTAGTTTTCATTACACTAGTACTACTTTATTATCTTTGGTTTTATGAATGCTGTTGAAAGTTATATCATCCATATTAAGTAATTTATTATTTAAAATTATTCAGTAATATCAGTTAATAAAATTTTTAAACCTAAATTTTATTTCTTGTGAATTGCTGTACTCTCAAAGTGATCTGCCTTACAATGATGATAGGTACCCAGTATTTATTGATCTTACGATTCCCAATAAACATACTTGGTTTAACATAACAATCAGTAGTGTGTGTGCTTCAGTAACTACTCACCACCAGTGTGTCAGTAAGTTGTGGCTTTTCAGTAGTGCAGATCCACTCTGTGCCGTCTCGCTGGCAGAAGAGGTTTAACAAGCATTTTCCTTCCCTGGGCCCCATATCATTCGATAGCCCCTTGTTAAGCACTTCAAGCAATAGAACAAATGTTATCCACTCATTCCAATTGCCTTTAATAATAACATTTGCATTTTATCCTCGCTGCCTTTGGTCCCCTTCAGCACCCACATGTCTCATGCACTCGTACTTGTGCACGAACTTTAGCATATGATAAAGGTCTCTTAAAATATTAAATTCTTCCTGTGTGGGAGTTTGGAGCAGCATAACATGAAACATTACAGGAAATCCCAATATAACATTATGTTTTATATAGTGATTAAAGACTTTATAAACTTAGCTTGTACGAAACAGTATTTTTTGTGTTAGAAATAATACCTAAAATTGGTTATTTATTGGCTTAGTTGCAATATTGGTTGATTGCAATGATAATTTAACTCAAACAAGTGCATTTATTTTCACCTTGACTTATAAAACAAAGTTGCATCTGAATTTTTATTTTAGTAGGTAAATCAAAAACTGTAAATATAATTGAGCATAGATTTCAAGATTTAAAAACATTTCTAACATTCTTAACATTTTAAATTTAAATATTGGGGATTTTGTAGTATTTTTATTATGTTTTATTTTGTGTTTTTATGGTATACTTTTGAATGTGTATAAATGTGTTCTTATTGCACTTCTCAAGAATGCATTTTTTTCTTTGCTCACATATTCACATGCAAATATAATTTTATATTTTTGTATTTATTTCAATTTGTAAATAATTTTTGCTATTTTGTAAAAACTTACATGCAACGTGTTTACAAATGATTTTAATGTACTTTCTATTTCTGTTTGTACTCATGCTTTCATTGCTTTTAATGTCATTAGTGTAAAAGTAATCTAGACAAGCTGTGGGGCCCTATTCTGTAACTTTAACATGCTCAAAGATACTCACTGAGAGAATCTTTATGACAACAACATCTAAAAAAAACAGTTACTTATAATTGTCATTATGGTTTATTCTGTAACACATCTATTTATGGGCCTCTTTGTAACATAACGAAAGATTGGCAATGCTGTGGGCTGTGTTCTGAAATCAACAAACATATTGTTCAATCATAGTTTTGCCTATTTTGTGTCACATATTTTAGTATTATATCCCATTATAAATGGTATTTGTTCGTTAATAGATTTTCAAAAAACACTGTATCTATGATACAAGTTTCAGATGGTCCTAGTTCATTGGAGCGACATGAGATAGGCCAAGTCCATCATCTATATCGTGGTTACGTTAGAGTGAAATGCTAGATAGTACCACTAGTTGAAGATAAAATATACTTTTTAGAAATATTCCAGACATCTTTAATTTGTGTGGAAATATAATAGAATAGAATATTTCTCATAATTTTTCTTCCTGAAGTGTGTTGCTATAATTAACTTATGTTGGCTATTTTCTTTCTACTGTCATAAAAACATCTTGTTGACCTGTCTTTATGTAAATACAGTCGTTGGGAATTTGAAAGACAGTAGTAGGGACATTTTCAGTTACAGTATACCATTTTACCTCCTAAAGATAGTGATGGGGTAACTGAAAGACAGTAAAAGGTTACAGAATAGGGCTCCTTGAATGCCTGACTCATGGCCAAAGAAATGTGGAACGACCAAGAAAGAGATGGTGTAGCCATAAAATAAGCCATTAGGCTTAAGGGATAGAAAGAGAAAGCCATAATTTTTAAAGGCTTTGGCTGCCAAATGAGCATTAAACATTCATAAAGAAGGATAGGTTTCATCAAACTGTGTACTATGGATGGAAATCAGAAACCTCTGATAAGACTATTCTTTGTTTTGCCATTTAATATTTGTCACATTATGGTTTTTAAACATATTGTGGGTAATGTTAAAGACATTTATGTCCTTTATATTTTTGTTAACAATGTTGTAACTCTTAAGGCAGATTACTAGTACAGTAGACTCGCAATTATCCGAGTCCTGGTCAACCGAGCTTCCGGGTTAACCGAGCTAGTCATCAGAAGATAAAAATATAAATAATGCTCTTAAAAGCTGGACAATTAAGGCGAGAAGCGATGTTTCTTCGTTTGACGTGCAAGGTTGAGGAGTCGGCTATTGCTAGGTAGAGCATTAGATGTCTCCTCTACTGGCTGTTGTTAGGTTGAGCTGTCATTTCGCGCAAATATGAAGGTGACTAATTCTAGGAAATGCTGGCCCACCCGTCTCATCTCATCGTCTGGTTCACTTGGAACTCCTTGTATTGTCACAGTCATCTGACGCTCTCAGTTGTCTCTGCGCTTGCGCTAAACGTGGTTGTGTTAGTGATTTTTATGTGCTTTTATCGATTTCTGTGTTTCATTATGAGTGGAAAACAAAAGAGAGTTGTAGTTTCTCTTGAAACAAAATGCAATGCATTAAAACGGTTAGACAGTGGCGAATCAATTAAAAAGGTGGCTGCCGAGTTGGGAGTTGGAGAAGTGACTGTTGGGGGATTGGAGACGTAAACGGAAAGAAATCGAAAACTTTGTCAACAAAAGTGTGAGTGGTGGCAGTGGTTTGAGTCGAAAGACTTTGAAGAAGGGCGACTATGAGCAGACGTCTGAAGCTCTTTTTTTGTGGTTTTAACAGCTTGGAGGGAATGGGTAGTCCTGTGAGTGGGCCAATGCTTCAAGCTAAGGCGCTCGAGTTCCACAAGAACTTAAAAGGCGGCAATGAAAAATTCACTGCAAGCAATGGTCGGCTGGACAGGTGGAAAAAGAAATATGGCATAAGACAGCTGAACATTAGTGGGGAAAAACTGTCTGCTGACTCATCTGAAATTGTGGAATTCCAGAAAAAAATGGAAGAAATCATTTTTGAGGAAGAATTAACCTCAGATCAAATCTTTCACTCAGATGAAACTGGTCTTAACTTTTGAATGCTACCTTCAAAAACCTTACCAGCAAAATCTGAAAAAACTGCTCCCAGATTTAAAAAGAGTAAAGAGAGAGTCACAATTCTGGCGGCCTGCAATGCTTCGGGTTCTTTGAAACTAAAGCCTCTGCTTATTGCAAAGTCTAAGAACCCAAGGGCCTTTAAAAATATAAAAGTCAACTGTCTGCCAACAATGTACCGCAACCAAAGAAATGCATGGATGGAAAGCATGATTTTTAGTGATGGTTTTTTAATGAATTTGTTCCTGTCACTGAAGCATTTTTAGAAAAAAAAAAAAAAAAAAAGCTCCCCAGGAAAGCTATTTTATTATTAGACAATGCGCCATCTCACCCAGATGCCCAAGAACTGTGCAGTGGTGATATTAAAGCTGTATTTCTACCCCCTAATGTGATGTCACTCATTCAACCTCTAGACCAAGGAGCTCTAGAAACGATGAAGAGAATTTACCATCAAAGGCTTCTCCAGATGTTGATTGCAAAATTAAATGACGGAATGACTGTCAAGGAAGCCTTAAAGCAAGTCACAATGAAAGATGTAGCGTACTGGATTGCTTCAGCTTGGGATGAGGTAAAACCTACCACCATTGAAAAGTCATGGAAAAATTTATTTGGCTTAGATGGACAACCCAAACAAGTGCCAGAACAGAAGAATGTGAACGAACTAGTTCAACTGGCCAATGAGCTACCTGTTGAAAATCAAATCAACAGCGAAGACATTCGTGATTGGTGCAGTGCAGATGTCCAGATGGAGATTACCAATGAGGAAATTATCAATATGGTTAACAATCCTAAACACAGTGAAGAAGACGACGACACGGACGAGATAACTCCAAAAAGATCATATTCCGATGGGTTGAAATTGATCAACGCTGCTCTTGCTTACATAGAGCAACAAGAAGAGTGTAGGCCACATGGCATACTGACTTTTCAGCTTTGGCGTAACATCGCATCATCCGAGAGAAGACAGAGGTTAACTCAGAAAACAATCAAAGACTTTTTTAAGTGATATGTAATCTTATGTTTCCACTAACTTACAGGTCTGTAACTACATGTTNTTATGTTTCCACTAACTTACAGGTCTGTAACTACATGTTTATTTTACGTTTTCAATTAAAATAAACCAGTTTTTACATTCTTCACATGTTTTTACCACAATAACACCTAAACTCCGTATTATCCGAGTTTTACCATATCTGAGGTGATCTTGGTCCCAATTACCTCAGATAATCGTAGTCTACTATATGTATAAATATGCATGCTATTCAGAATGAGGTTTTATTGTATTAATATTATGAGTGGGCTTACCTTTATTGGATNTATGTATAAATATGCATGCTATTCAGAATGAGGTTTTATTGTATTAATATTATGAGTGGGCTTACCTTTATTGGATGTAAGCCATAGTTCACTACTCCCATGTCACCCCGTTGCAGTGCACACAATTGTAGCAGCCGCATTCCAGCAGAACTTCTCTGTGCCGACGTTGCCTTGGCTCATACTCAGCCAGCTGGCATGTTGAGCTGTACCAGTTATTCCAGCCAACAGCTCCATTCTGCTGGTGGGGCTTTTGGCATAGTTCTGAATACTACAGTGCATCTCACTATTAGGTTACAGTGGGTTGCTAATGAAACAATTTTATATATATATATATATATATATGTATACGCTACTATACAATATTACCATTTTTGTTACTAATTTTTGTATGTATGTACTTATCGTTCAACATAGCATAACATCTTGACTGTTGATAATCTGTAACCATCTGGCAATAGAGCGCACCATGTACTCTTTACTGCAATCTAGAAAGANACATCTTGACTGTTGATAATCTGTAACCATCTGGCAATAGAGCGCACCATGTACTCTTTACTGCAATCTAGAAAGATGCACTAGAGAGACTGTGCCTGGTATACAGGTTACCCCCTATGCCTCCAAAGGTTCACTGTGACTCCTACAGGCTGGCAGATGCAGGACTCAGCCTCTGTGATGCATTTGGTGCTCTGTCACTACCCATCATCAGAAATCTTCACACACAAATATGGTAGAACATGGTTGGTTCACAATAGGGACTGAGCTGACAGTGTGTTATGGTGCAGACGTGTCACTTATGGAAGCAAAAATTCACATTTTTAATTTGGTTGGAAATAGTGTATTAATTTTTTTGAACAGGTTAGTGAGTGAGAATTAGATTTATTTATATGTTTTAGTCTTTGCTATTTAAAGAATTATTTTTTTTTTTAGTTTTATTGCGTTATGTGTTAATATCAGGTTTTATCAAGTAAATTCTAGTGTAATTACGTGCACAAAATTATTTGTGATTCCTTTNCGTTATGTGTTAATATCAGGTTTTATCAAGTAAATTCTAGTGTAATTACGTGCACAAAATTATTTGTGATTCCTTTAGAAAGAGAGTGAATTTAACAGAGTTACACGGCCTTTTGAAAATGTCAGGGTCCCGAGAGTGGGTTGAGCTGTGGTTGGTCGCGGCTGCATCTCATGTTGCCCTGATTGAGCATTTTCAGTGGTTGGTTTGATGCAACTGGTCCATNTGTGGTTGGTCGCGGCTGCATCTCATGTTGCCCTGATTGAGCATTTTCAGTGGTTGGTTTGATGCAACTGGTCCATGAGAAAACAGGTGAAGCTGGTAAGCTCTAGTGGATTTTGATGGAAGTAACTCCTGCTATCTCAGATAAATCATCAGGTTTCCATAGAGACAAAATGCAAATGTTTCAGCTTCATTTTAATGTGCACCGGTAGAACCAGTGANTGTGGTTGGTCGCGGCTGCATCTCATGTTGCCCTGATTGAGCATTTTCAGTGGTTGGTTTGATGCAACTGGTCCATTAGAAAACAGGTGAAGCTGGTAAGCTCTAGTGGATTTTGATGGAAGTAACTCCTGCTATCTCAGATAAATCATCAGGTTTCCATAGAGACAAAATGCAAATGTTTCAGCTTCATTTTAATGTGCACCGGTAGAACCAGTGACCTTCTCTTAATTTTTATCACATGAACTTCAAACTGTGACATTTGCCTTCTGCCTAAATTCACTCCATTTTTATGGCAGTCCTTCATTCATACCATCTCATGTCCTCTCTTCACCCAGCGCACCGCAATTGGCAGTTTTTTTTATATAAAGTGTTACGGAACACAAACTCATTTGTTCCTGAGGCACGTGGTAGCATCACACACTGTCCTGCCAGTACGTTGTTTATTCCTTCATTGCTCAGTCTGCTAGCTCCATTCCTCTATATCATATGGCATTTATTGCTTGCTAACCATGGCACCTGTGAATTCATAGGTGCTACCACAGTGCTCCCTAATGTGGGAATAGTCGTTTTCCTCTTTTTAAAATTCCCGTTGAGCTGGGCAGGGATGTAAATCTGGTCATGTTTCAAGGGTGGGCTCTGCGGAGGGGGAAGGGTGGGCCTAGAGCAGGCATATCTGTGAGGCTTGCTGATGGGGGCTTACATAGTTGACTTGAAACACACTTCCACAAAATTGAACATGTTAAAGATTTCAAGGGTTTGTGCCAAAAGAAAATTTGGTTGATATATTCTGAGAATTATCCCGATTCCAAGGATAGGGAATGCTTCCAGCATCTGTACCCATGGAGAGGGTGACAGTTGATGTCCTGAGCTTAATATTTTGGCCAGCCATTTGTTTAGCTTGTAGTTGGTCTCATCATTTTTATAATTTAATCCGTGGCACACTGCTTCCATTTATTCTATTATGCAGTTCTAGGGAAACTTCTCAGTGTCATTGTCATTGTGATCTCTACTCATCCACAATGTTGAACAGGATAAGACAGAGTTGATGTTGAGTTTCACCAATTGTTGCAGTTTACCAATGGTGGGGCTCATGGGATAGTCTTGGATATTGCATACCTACTGTGATGGGTACATGGGGCAACCCCCATTTCTCTATAGGTTCAGTTCAACTCCAGTGAGCTGTAAGAAGAGGCACCCTGCCTCCTTCCAGTTGCATTGACACTCCAGTGTTATCTGGGTGTTTCTAGGTCTAAAGGTGTCTGTTCCAAGGGAAGGTTCCCAATTGAAAATGTTTTTTTTTCCCTTTTGCAGAGCATGAGGAAGGATGTGTCAAGTTCATTCAGATGGTAGAAAAACCTTTAAGTTTGAAATTCATTTGAAGAAATAATTAAAGTGAATCTAGTCTAAAATTACTACAAAAAGTGGTTGTCAAGATAATAATACATTATTGTAGTGGCAGAGGAGTTTAAAATTGCCTACTTAGTGCCTTATAAGGCCATCCAAGAAGTCACCACACATTGTTTTTCTTCCTTTAAACTGTTTAACCCCCAAAGCTGTATTAGTAGTGCATAAATCATTAAAATATTTTCTTGACACACTTAGTAAATGCTGCATATTCATCATCGGGAAATGTTCCTGTGTTGAACAAGTGTGCTTCACAATCATAATTATATTTTATTGAATGCCACCTCTTGAACGATGAAGGCTAATTGGGTGAACAACTTACAAATGACACACACTTGACTTACCTGGAATCTGAACGCAATGTTTCTTGGTTCAGAAGTAATGCTGTGGTGATGTCAGCTTCAGTCACTAAATGTGCATAAATGTCTATTACATATACTTTACAGTAAAAAAAATTATGTCATTATAAATATAATAAATCACTGTTTTTGAGCTGCTGCTTGTTAGATCATGATTGAGATCTTAGTCTAGTTCACATTTTTGCACTGAAAATGTGTTGTATAGTTGTCATGAATTTTGAGTTTTTTCAGAATACTCCTGTTACTTATGAGCATTCCATTATTTCATTCCATCTGGTTAATGGAGATTTCTTCTAAAAACTATTTAGGATACATGCCCACTTAGTGACTGGGTGTAGTTACTCTAGTAATTTCTGGTGTTATTCTGCTCCAAAAGTGCATTTTTTAAAATGTAATTGTTACTAGCAATGAAATATTGATACTAGAATGTATTTAATTTAGGTGATTTATCTCAAATGTGGCTATGTTAGGTTAGTCCTGTATTTCACTGGCTGAGGGTAAGAATGTTAAGTTAAAAGTATACAAGGTTTTATTATTTTTGCTTTCGGTCACAGTGTAACAAAAATAATTGTCACGACATGAGGCCTTACAATAATGCATATTAGTCTTGTGCTCCTAGGCCACTTGTTTTTATAATTGCATTCGAGACTTACGTTTTGTAGGTCTGGCTACCAGATTGCTACAAGGCTCAGGGCAGGTTGCTGATCTCAGATGTCTCCACCTTTAACACACTCTGAGGCCACAAATTTTCTCCTCCTTGCAGCTGCAGGCCCTCCATACCCAGATTTCCAGAGACTAGAGTTACTGATATAAGGGATACTCCCTTTGCTGTAATAATTTCCCCCTACCCTTACTTCCTGATGGCAACCAGTTTGCAGGAATCAAACCTGGTGGTTAATCTGCTACCTGTTGCCTGACTTCTGCGGCAGACACCTGGTAGCCCTCTGCTTTCAAGGCAAGCAGAACCAAACCCCTGTGAACACAAGCATAGACGTACACTGAGTCTTTAAAAGCTATTGCAGTAGTTCCTTGAGGGGACTTTGAATCTTATTGGAGTGAGTGTGCTGACTAGTCAGCGTGCTGCCCACGGAGCCAGTTAAGTGTATCTCATAATGCCTCCGGCCAACCTGAAGTGATGGGGAAGACATCCAGTATGGTGCAATGCTTATCTGTGAAACCCACCCCATGGAAGAAGGTTTTGAGGGATTTCCTCTACTACTGGCTGATTCCTTTCTTCTTTGTGTTGTGACGGTTTCAGCCGACGCATGCAAATGGGACTTTGTCTCTGTCTCCTCAGGAAGATGTTCGTTNGGGGGAATCCCCCCCCCCCCCCCACTCCTGTTAGTGTGGCATCAAATGGTATCATAATTATAAAACTTACTTTGGGTTTGCACAGAAAAAGAAGTAGTTACAAAACACTGATAAATTTTTCCTTTTTTGAATTACAAAATGCCAATTTCCAATATATGGGATTACAGAATCTATTAAAACTCTTTAATAAAATCCCCTACAAAGACTTAATATTTGATGTATTTTATACTAAATAATTAAAAATAGAAATTACATTTACATATCTTTTAATTATTATNTTAAAACAGAGGAACAGAGCAGTTCCTTCCCTAATAAAGTCCCTAGTCTGTCTCCCCGAGCAGCAAGCAGAGGAGAACAGCAGCAGCGAGATGGTCTGTCGAGCAGGTCCCATCACGTAGAAACAGCAATCCAAGGCAAGGTGAATTTAGGCGAATTCTTTATGTGCGTAGGCCGTCACAGTGTGTTCAACCTGTTGTGTGAGAACCGAGCATGTCAGTGCATCCTGTGATCGTACTAATTTGCATGCAGGTTTCATTAATACCTTCCTTCCACTTTGGAGTCCACCTGACCCTGCTATCGCGGGGACAGTGATGATCAGTCCAGGTGTCATTCCACTGTTGTGTCAAACATATTCTACAACTGACTCAGCGGTAAGCAGTATCACTAATAGCCTGCATGAACATTTTCCAGCTTCTGGTGTGGTCTAGATATTGTAAGCTGTATGTGCTGCTCCGCTTGCAAGAATACCTTCCCAGACCCATGATTCTCATGCCTTAGGCTGGGCAGTCACTTTGCAGCTTTTACATTGACCATGTGTACATTAAACTGGACCTCAATTTCATGTGTGTTTTGGTGACCATGTGAATCATCACCCCATTGAAGCTTCTGGAGTTTGTCACGTGATGAGTACCTGAGGATTATGTTATTTGTATTTATTTTTCCTGTCTGAAATTGTCACTTTTATACCATCAAAGCTGTCCTGTCATTCACTTCAGAGTTGCTCACCACCCATTAGCATACACGTTGCTCAACTAACTTGTCCTTAGTCCAGGATGTGCCCTAGTACTTATACCATAGGGATTTTAATACTTTGCAAGAACAACAGAAATGCCTTCAGTCATGAAGCAACTAACTTGTGAAATTTGTCTGCCTTCCAAGATAATGCACACCAAGGTCACTGCCAGGAAGTTGGTAATTTCCGAAGATTACAAACACATTGGTCACCGTAGAGATAGCCCAGCTTCAAAAATGAAACATGCCTTGGTCTAGAATCCTGCTGCATACTGCCTTTTGTACTCTTGGAAAGGGACAGGCAGAGTTGGGTGGCTGAGTATACAAAAGAAAATCTGTTCCCTTTGTGGTTGCCTAGAGGTCTCTTCATGTATAGTGAAACTCCTCGTGATACAGATGGCTAGAAGTGGTCATGTTGAGTGCAACCAGATGGCCACAGTATTCAGTGATGGACCACTGGGCAGGGTTTAATGTACGGAGTATCGTGCGGCTTTTACTATTTTGATTAAAGCAGATTATTCTAGTTTACTTACTTTTGTTCTTCAGTGGTTGCCCTGTATGCTCGCTCTCCATCCTTCTCGATCTTGTCAGTCCATCTTTCAGTCTTTCTGCTTGAGTAATGTAGCATGTATTTCTTTTTACCTGAACGAGGTGCTAACCCCTTCCTCTTCCAAACTCCCAACTTGGATGACCAAAATTTTATCTAGTGATTCTCTCCCCTTGGGCAGTTGACATCACCATGGCTAAAGAATCCTTTGCCTCCCTATGTGGTACATACTCAATCTGACTCCTTTGTCAACGCCTGTCCTGCTTGGGAGCAGCCTTCGTGGCGTAGCTCCCAGCTTCATTCATAGAGCGGCAAAGTAATCCAATTTCTTAAGTTGTAGCTGTGATCACTATTTATATAACTTCATTATTAAGTTTTAAAATAATTATTATTTAGAGCATTTTAGTTTGTGTGGGTATTAATACACAATACTCTTTCAACAAAATTTTAATTCATAACATGAAATTAATTTCATAATCGGAAAATAAGAAAAGTTTTATTTAACATTCATATCTGAAGTACATTCAGTATTTGATAATATTTCAATTAATTTTTTTTGTTTCTTTTTGGAAACATAGAATGTGCATAAAAATAATTTTCATGATAGTAACACAGTGAAATTGTTTGAGGAAATTAGTGTGTAATAATCTTCATCTAAATACTAAATGTACAAGTATTTATAATTAAGTAGTACAGCTATACAAAATGGTATTCTGAGTATCTAAAAAATAAACCTGTGGCACTTTTAATGGGTTATTAGTATATGTGATGTTATAATCAGTTATTTGGTTCTTGTTTGTTTTAAGGTTTTAATAACAATAAGAATGAACTGATCTCAGTCTACTTTATTGGTTAGATAAACATTGCTCAGTTTTGTTTACAAAAGAGTGTTTTGTGTTGTTATTGACCCATGTAGTTATATTAATATTGTACAGAATGCCCACCCACAGGGAAAAGTCAGGGAATTTTCTCCTGGGTCAGGAGAAATGTAAATAATTGCTACTCTGCGAAAGTGTGAATACAGGATAATGTAATTGTGATCATATGCATTTTAAATTTCAGTTTTTAAGTTTGTGAACTGACAATAATAATCTTTGCCAAGTTACATATGGCCTATATGTATAACATAAAGTATTTGTGTGTTTGTAATAAGCACTCGTGTGAAGTCAATAGCATGTATCGTGGGAAATATCTATCTGTCAGCGGTGGAAAAAAGTGGTATTGGAAGGTTTTGGTTCTGAAAATAGGTCAGGGAAAAATGTTAAAATTCTGCCTGGAAAACAGGGAAAAGTCAGGGAATTCCAAAATGGAATTTCAGTGGTCATCCTGTTGTAGCATTTCTGAAATAGGATCTTTTCGTAATTTCTGACCTATTACTTACACTTTTGTAAAGTTCAAGCTGCAGAGATTCATAGATAATAGCACTTATGAATTTCTTGTTACTTGCACAGACTTAAAATCTCTTTAAGTATAGAAACATTAGTGCAGTTAAAAAAAATCTGTGCATGTTATTGCTTTTAGATTATTAAAATAAAAGTGTTTACACCTTACTAAAGTGTAACATGGTATCGAATTGAAAATTATGTACATGAAATACACTAACCTTTTTTTTGTTACTGAATTGATATTTTTGGAAAGTACATTCGAGGGTATATGATTATCTTTACGTAGCTTCTTCATTACCTAAGTCAGTGCATCCCTTGTTTTTCTAAAGATACAACACTTGCCTTTAGTAATGCATTCATACAGACATCTTGTTTATTATTTTGTGTCTGTTTTGTGTATTTCGCACTTTTGTATGTAAGAACATCCCACAATTTGTGGATGTTTATTTTTCAGGAATTATGCATCATATATTAATTTAAAAAATTTTGTTTGTATTTTCTGTTATTTGAAAATATATATTGTGTTAATTTTAATCTTACATAACTTAAAATTTATCCAAAAAAAAAAATTTTTTTAGAAAGAATTATGTGGTTTCTTATGCATTGGGAGAATAAAGTATATATTCATCCGTGGAATTTAAAAACATTGAATAAAAATAATTTTATGGTTTTCTTTTATTTGTGACAACTAAAACAACTTTTAATTTGCTAATTTGATCTTGAAAATGTATTGTTGGCCAGAAACAGCAAAGATAATTAACTTATATCAGATATGAAATAAGTATGTGAATCATTTACTTAAGTGCTATCAGTTCATTATTACATTAAAAGTTCTCATCTTTTTGGATTTCCTTTCTTCTGATTTCTTCTTTTAGGAATTTTAGTAAAATTTACAATAGCCTTTTGTGGGCAAATTGTAGGTACTGCGTAACATGTGTAAAGCACAAAGAAATCAAGACCAGAAAAAAATACTAATTAACTATTCCTAAAGCAAGTGATACAATTTGTAGTTATTAAATTAATGTCATATAAAAACATTATTTTTTTATTTGGAGTATCTATAAATGGTTTGTTTGAAGGATATTGATTTTATATTTTTGGTACTAAAAAGTAGGTTGTAATGTTTTGTACTAGTGAGTTGTCATTTTGTATTGATTATTTATAAAATGACACTTTCCAAAGTCCAAAAATGTTGGTTGTCTGATGCCTTGATATCAGTAAGTATATATAACATAGTCTGTCCTGAATCCTCGCCGGTCAATAGAGTATTGGTTGTCTGCCTGACACTCATAGTACCCTGCGTCCTTTTGAGTTGCAGGGTCAATCTCCATCTTGGATTTCATTGTGTCATTTCCAATTGGCCACTCGTGCACCTGTATCACAAAACAAAAAGTTAGATGTCCATACTTCTTTTGATATTTAAATAAGGAGAGATTCGTCAACAAGCTGTTAATTTTAAATCTGTTCACAGCTGAAATCCATAGAGAATTAAAAGTGGAATACAACTGGTGGAATCCTACTTAACACTAAAGAAATTTTGGGAAACCTGATATTAGAATTAATGCATCAACTTATTAAGGATGCAGAGCCACCCAGCAGCTACCTTTTTTTTTACTGTGGGGTGTAATAATCATATGAAAATAGGCATATAAACATAAAATGATTGGACTACTGTTGGAATTTTACTTTTTATATGTTCCTGGGTTACAACCCAACACATAGGTTACTTAAGATTTGTAGTGTAATTAAAATACTGTAGTATCCACTAAAAAGAAAATTATTAATTAATTAAATCATTACTTTACAATATAATGATTAGGTTTTGTAATTAGGTACGTACGTTCATTATACTGCTCATTCTTTTGTCAAAATGTGCTAAAGATCTAGAAAAAATTAATTGGTGTGATCATTGGAAAAAATTGTTTTTNTGTCAAAATGTGCTAAAGATCTAGAAAACATTAATTGGTGTGATCATTAGAAAAAATTGTTTTTTGATAGTCTTAACCTGCAAGTGTGCAAATTATGTTACGTTATGTACTTGGGCTTTGCCTAATGGTTTTCCTCTGGCGCAACATTTCCAGTTTGACATTACAGCTGCCACTATCAGCAGGTTTGCACAGTGCTAGAGAAGGATATTTGGTTTGGCGTCTGTTTAATCTCCGGCAAGTGATGTTCACTGTCTCTGTAGTAATGTTCATAAGGTTGCAAGCACATTCCCTGGATGTTAAAATGGCATTGCCATAAGGCATCAATTTAGCAATGGTCGGCCAAGGGTGGCTACGGCCAGTCAATAATAAGTGCTCTTCAGCAGATAATAGTATTCACTGTCTCTTAGCAGGTTTCTTAGTAGAAGGTGATACTTTTGGAAGGTTGATACCTCAAGAAGTGTTTGACAGGCCATCTAGTTACCTGCTGCATACCCTGAACACGGAATTTTGACACACAACACTGCAAGTAGATCTGTGCGAAGGTCCGTCGTGAGATTAGCCTGACTAAACATTGGGAGGCTCTGGTATGTGTTCCATGACTGTACACCTAGCGACATCAAAACTCACCTAGCACCAAACAGATTCCGAGCATGGTTATAGTACTGGTATGCAGCATAGAGGAACAAGCTCCAGGAGGCTTTGGAGATGGGTTTTGGAGGAGTTCCAGTGGTAAGCAGTGCATATCATCACTTGACTTGTTGATGCGTCCCACAACAAGGCTGTCTGATAGCCAATCCCTAGAGTGCTCAAACATCTATGCTGATTGGAGAGGCCAACTGTCCATCTTTCTGGGTGGTGAATGCATGGATCAGAGCTGTAGGTCAAGGTTTCTGAAGATGAAATTTTGATAGGATGCCCACCAGGATACTATCATTGGCTGTGTTTAGACACATTCCAACCCAGACATGTCCCCCTTCCATCCCAATTCCAAAATACGAGGACTGGATCTGTGCTTCATTGCATCCCATCCCAGTCTTTGACCAGGGAGAGTGCAAGAACTGGATCTATGCTTCAGCACATACTCCCTCTAGAATCCCAGGGTACAACGTACGGCTGTTTGGGGAGAGTTAGCTAGGGACACAGTGGCAATGGACTGAGAGGCAATAGCAGCAAACAACTGTATTCCTGATCATCTGCATTGCTCAGTAAGAGGAAGCCATGCAGCAGAAATCAGCATCATTGGAGTTGCCAGGTTTGAGACTGCTGTAAAAACTATCACACTACACAGCCTACCATCTGCACAGCTTTGTGATGTAGGCCTACATGGACCTGAGAGTGGCATTCCAGCTGAACTTGTCATTGCACACATGAAGCAGCAACCCACCTACTCATCAGAGCAGTTCAGACTTATTTCTAAAACACTGGTGCAGGCTTTTGGCGCAGCATAGCTGTCAGCTTATCCACCTACGAATGCTGTATTTCCCAGTAAAGGACAGGAGCAGATTTTGGAAGAACAGAATTTGAATTCAGTTTACCCCTCTGCTAAACCCCATTGATCAAGGACTGGATAGGGTAGATAGAGCCAGTAAGAGACCTGAAAGTGGCGTGTGATGTTGATTGAGATTGATACCATGTGAGAATATAGCCATCCATATTCTTAGTATAGTTACGTTTATCAAGTCCTTGGCCCCCATCCCATGAGGAAAGTCAAGTAAGTACTACTTAAGGCATAGGATAAACTCTCTATTAATAGGCAGGTAACAAAAGGACTGACTCTGCAGCTAACAAAGTATGTTGTTTGTGTTGTTATTAACTCCAAACAGTTTTGGGCCGTAGTAGAAGGGGACTGTAGTAATGACAATATGGAACATATATAACACTCGTGTCCACACAATTTGCAGAAATATTCAGTGAAGAGGAAAGAGATACATCACACATTTACAAAATACATGTATACGGGAACATGAAGAATAACATTTTGAAATTGATTTTCTTTGGAGGAGGTGGCATTTTCCAGGCTGACTACCTTCCCCTCCACAGCACCTTCGATGGACATCTTTATGATAACACTGTGCAGGGACTGGATGAGGACATTGTTACTCCAACCTCAAGCCTGCTGCAGTCATTTAGAGTCATTAGGAAAATTAACAGTTAAAGATTTAAGTTACTGGTGTTTACTTTAACATTTGATTTGAACATTAATATAAACATTATTACTGATGACCTATCACTGAAGAAGCAATGGGCAGATAGCCCACTTTCCATCCAAGATCCTCCTGGGGCAAAACAATTCTGTATATACTAGATATTCAATTATGTACTAAATAGGCTGTAATTAAGTGAAGTTATGTCTCAAAGATGACTTATGAAAAACAAACTTGCTGGAAATGGATATTGCAGTGGTACATGAGCCTGTATGTAATTGGATTTGATCTTACCCTAAAAATAGGAGCTCAAAGAGCAAAATTGTGCAGATTTTCAGAACAAGCAAGACTACCAGTGCCAATGTTTGACAATGTTCTCTATGCCCTGAGCATTTAGTATGTCTGTTCACTATTAAGGTGATTGTACATAGTGATCAGAATAAAAATGTTGATCTGAATTGTTGTAGGCTCAATGTGATAAAAATTTTCAAAGATATAATTAAATATTTTGGACCCCCTCATTCATTAGTGTGAGTTTGCTTGAGATTATTTAAAATTACTAAACTCTACTCTAGTTTGGTACACATTAAGTTAGAATAAGCTTAACATGGAGTTTGGGATTTTATTAATCCAGTAACTTTAGAGGCTGGTAATTTGACTGTCAACCTAATGATGAAATTTTAATTTAGAACCCTGTAGTATTCCTAAATTACTTACACTTGATGTTCTCTGGATAATCTTGTTACATAATGTATAATCTAATATAATTTTATATGTTTTTCTAGTGTAGGTGATTTGTTTGGTTTTATCTGAATTTAATCCAGTTTAGTGCACACCGATTTGTAATAGTTTCAATGTTAGATTGGCACATGTGATATTCATGACATTTGTATCTTTTTTGCAAATTTTGATGTAATTGACATATAAACCTTGATTAGAATATAATGTTACCTTTGAAATATGATACAAAGATAATAAATTAATGTAGGGATGATAAACCACTCTGAGGAACTCCTGGCAGAGCAGATAAGAGTCAGTGTGTGCGTGTTGTGTACAAACAGTAAATTGCCTTTAAGTGAGGTAACTTTGTGTTAATTTAACATATTTTATTTAGTATTAAAACCAGTGGTCTTAATTTATTCACTTAATTTTGAGGTTAACTGTGGCAGATGTCTTGGAGATATCTAAATAAATAGTATGCACATAACTTTGTTTTGGAAAAATAAGTGCCCCTGTATGATTTTTTTTTTAAATTTCAATAAAGGTATTTAATAGTGCTATAAGTCTGTAATTGTTGATGTTTAACGTGGCATTTTTCTCAAAATGTATGTGTTAAAATCGGAATGAATATTGAAAGACAGTGTATAACAATGAAATTTGAATTTTGTTGGGGCCTGTGAGCTGAGATTCAGTTTTTAGCCTACTTTACTTATGAGATCACTTTCCTCTGTGTGTGTGTGTGTGTGTCTCTCTGTGTGTCTCTCTGTCTCTCTGTCTGTCTCTCTCTCTCTCTCTCACTCTCTCATCCCCCCGCTAAAATCTTTTGTACATGTGCACCGAATTTCACCAAACTCGTTTCCCGTCTAGTACTTAGTACGGAAATCTTTTATAGTTTTCGACCTCGCCGGGTGCTTACATTCAAGGTGGTCATTTTAAAATTTAGTGTTTTATGTTATATCTCTGGAACCATGAACTTATTTAAACCAAATTTTGTATGTTGACAGTGCATCATGTACGCATCGAAACAGTGCTTCATGTAAGCATTGAATTTAGAGATGAATACTGTTGTTGGTCTGCCATTTTAGAACATAGCACTACATGAAAAATTTAAGTGTTTACATTATATCTCGAAAACTACTCTACCAACTCTTGCAAAATTTGGCATGTCTATGTTAGAACATTGAAAACATGTGCAATTTAAAGTGATATGGCATTATTTTCAAAATGGCAGCCATATAAGTATTTTACGTTTGTTTGGTATATCTATCATACAGTTTGACCAAATTTTGTATGCTGAAAGTATCTATTACAAGCATAATATATGCCAAGAAATAGCCACTTCTGTCTGCGATTTTGTAAGATAGCACCATTTGAGAAATGAAGTTTTTGTGTCATACCTTGGGAAACAATTCGTACCAAATTTGACAAACAATTTGTACTATAGAAGGCCATATAAATTTATATGTTTTAAGTGGGTCNTCTCCGGCAAGTGATGTTCACTGTCTCTGTAGTAATGTTCATAAGGTTGCAAGCACATTCCCTGGATGTTAAAATGCCATTGCCATAAGGCATCAATTTAGCAATGGTCGGCCAAGGGTGGCTACGGTCAGTCAATAATAAGTGCTCTTCAGCAGATAATAGTATTCACTGTCTCTTAGCTGGTTTCTTAGTAGAAGGTGATACTTTTGGAGGTTGATACCTCAAGAAATGTTTGACAGGCCATCTAGTTACCTGCTGCATACCCTGAACACGGAATTTTGACACACAACACTGCAAGTAGATCTGTGCGAAGGTCCGTCGTGAGATTAGCCTGACTAAACATTGGGAGGCTCTGGTATGTGTTCCATGACTGTACACCTAGCGATAACAAAACTCACCTAGCACCAAACAGATTCCGAGCATGGTTATAGTACTGGTATGCAGTATAGAGGAACAAGCTCCAGGAGGCTTTGGAGATGGGTTTTGGAGGAGTTCCAGTGGTAAGCAGTGCATATCATCGCTTGACTTGTTGATGCGTCCCGCAACAAGGCTGTCTGATAGCCAATCCTTAGAGTGCTCAAACATCTATGCTGATTGGAGAGGCCAACTGTCCATCTTTCTGGGTGGTGAATGCATGGATCAGAGCTGTAGGTCAAGGTTTCTAAAGATGAAATTTTACGAGGACACTATGATTGACTGTGTTTGGACACATTCCAGCCCAGATATGTCCCCCTTCCATCCCAATTGCAAAATACAGGGACTGGATCTGTGCTTCATTGCATCCCATCCCAGTCTTTGACCAGGGAGAGTGCAAGAACTGGATCTATGCTTCAGCACATACTCCCTCTAGAATTTCAGGGCACAATGTACGGCTGGTTGGGGAGAGTTAGCTAGGGACACAGTGGCAATGATGGACTGAGAGGCAATAGCAGTAAACAACTCTATTCCTGATCATCTGCATTGCTCGGTAAGAGGAAGCCATGCAGCAGAAATCAGCATCATTGGAGTTGCCAGGTTTGAGACTGCTGTAAAAACTATCACACTACACAGTAAATTGCCTTTAAGTGAGGTAGCTTTGTGTTAATTTAACATATTTTATTTAGTATTAAAACCAGTGGTCTTAATTTATTCACTTAATTTTGAGGTTAACTGTGGCAGATGTCTTGGAGACATCTAAATAAATAGTATGCACATAACTTTGTTTTGGAAAAATAAGTGCCCCTGTATGATTTTTTTTTAAATTTCAATAAAGGTATTTAATAGTGCTATAAGTCTGTAATTGTTGATGTTTAACGTGCCATTTTTCTCAAAATGTATGTGTTAAAATCGGAATGAATATTGAAAGACAGTGTATAACAATGAAATTAGAATTTTGTTGGGGCCTGTGAGCTGAGATTCAGTTTTTAGCCTACTTTACTTATGAGATCACTTTCCTCTGTGTGTGTGTGTGTGTGTCTCTCTGTGTGTCTCTCTGTCTCTCTGTCTGTCTCTCTCTCTCTCTCTCACTCTCTCATCCCCCCGCTAAAATCTTTTGTACATGTGCACCGAATTTCACCAAACTCGTTTCCCGTCTAGTACTTAGTACGGAAATCTTTTATAGTTTTCGACCTCGCCGGGTGCTTACATTCAAGGTGGTCATTTTAAAATTTAGTGTTTTATGTTATATCTCTGGAACCATGAACTTATTTAAACCAAATTTTGTATGTTGACAGTGCATCATGTACGCATCGAAACAGTGCTTCATGTAAGCATTGAATTTAGAGATGAATACTGTTGTTGGTCTGCCATTTTAGAACATAGCACTACATGAAAAATTTAAGTGTTTACATTATATCTCGAAAACTACTCGACCAACTCTTGCAAAATTTGGCATGCAAGTATTACTATGTTAGAACATTGAAAACATATGCAATTTAAAGTGATATGGCCTTATTTTCAAAATGGCGGCCATATAAGTATTTTACGTTTGTTTGGTAAATTTATCATACAGTTTGGCTAAATTTGACCAAATTTTGTATGCTGAAAGTATCTATTACAAGCATAATATATGCCAAGAAATAGCCACTTGTGTCTGCGATTTTGTAAGATAGCACCATTTGAGAAATGAAGTTTTTGTGTCATACCTTGGAAAACAATTCGTACCAAATTTGACAAACAATTTGTACTATAGAAGGCCATATAAATTTATATGTTTTAAGTGGGTCNAAAACAATTCGTACCAAATTTGACAAACAATTTGTACTATAGAAGGCCATATAAATTTATATGTTTTAAGTGGGTCAGACACTTATTTTGATAACGGTGACCATATAAACTAAACGTTTTAGCTTAGTATGGTAAATTAACGAAACCTTATTAACCAATTTCAGTTTTACTTAGTATTCTGGCAGTATCTATTAAAACCACCAAATCTGTCTATACAGGGCCTCATTTCTCTGCCATTTTGTAAGATAGCCTTCAAATGAAAAAATTAAGTTTNCCACCAAATCTGTCTATACAGGGCCTCATTTCTCTGCCATTTTGTAAGATAGCCTTCAAATGAAAAAATTAAGTTTCTATATCATATCTTGGGAAAGGATCAACCAATTTCTACCAAATTTGGCAAAGAAGTGGTACTACGGTTAGTAGGTCATATTAATTTATATGTTTTAAGTGGTCCAGACACTTATTTTCAGAATTGTGGCTATATAAAAATTTTAACTTTGCACGCTTTATCTACGAAACTATGTAACCGATTATAGCTTAACTTTGTATACTGGCAGTATCTTTGCAAGCATCAAATGAGCTAATACAAAACTCTTTCTCTGTCATTTTTAAAGATAGCACCACATGCAAAATTTAACTTGTATGTCTTATCTCGAGAAAGAATTATATTATTTCCACCAAATATATGTGGCTAGGTATATTTGCTATTCCATATAAAAGTGTATGGCTTAAGGGTTCTCCATTTATGAAGATTGTCACATGAAAAAAAATGGAGGTTGTATGCCATATCTTCGCGAAATCAACCAATTCCTACCAAATTTTACATGCAAGTAGTGCTAAATTAGGGAATGTAAACTTACATGTTCTAGGTGCTGCAGGCCATTTTTTTTAATGGAATTAGTTTTTTCTATCTATTAAACAATTCAACAAAATTCATCCAAATTTTATGTGCTAACACTATTCATTAGAATCATCAATTACTCATACAGAGGTCCTCTTTTGCTGGCCTTTTTGTAAAATGGTGCCAGGTGAGAAAATTGAACATTTTGCCATATTTCTGGAACCATTCAATTAATTTCCACCAAATTTTACACACCATCAGTGTTACAGAAGGTCATGTAACTTACATATTTAAGCGGGGTCAGACACTGATTTTCAAAATAGCATCCATACAAATAATTTAGATAAGTTTGTCACATCTATTTAAAAATTTAACCAAATTCAACTAATTTTTGTGTGCTGACGGTATCTATTATAATATTGTTCACAAAACTTTTTTAGGCAATTTTGTATGATAGCACCAAATAAGAAAATTAAGTTTTTATGTTGTATCACGGGAACCAATCAACCAATTTTCACCAATTCTTCGCTCAAGTAATGGTATGGTAAGCCATGTAAACTTGCATTTTTGAAGTGGCTCAGACACTTATTTTCAAAATGACAGCCCTCTAAATATCTTGGGTTAGTAAACCCTCAAAACATTAGACTTATTACATCTGAAGTTGATGGTCTTAATCTTATCTCCTGAATGCAATTGGATGCATGCTATTTTATGCTACAAGGTTTTCTGGGTTCAAGTCCTAGGTATGACACATGTGTATTTGTAATTGTCTCATTAATTTTGCGTATGTTTCTGTTTTCATCTCTTATGATATTGCTGTTAACTAGATGTCAAGATCTGCCTACAATCTAAGCTTTTAAGAACGTCATTAAAAATTATTTGCACCAATGTAGCAGAAAATAGGCTTGTTAGTTATATTAGTAACATCTTGTTTATACTCCAAAAAATTAATTTGGTGTAATATCTGTGGTGTGTATTACGCTAGAGGTTGGTAACAGTTCTTAATATGTTATTATTGGCTGGGTTAATGTAAACTGAGGCCAAGATCTTTGCAAATACATTGGCTATCTGATGAGGATAGGTAACACAGTTTATTATAATTTTACTTTGCTCATTTTACAATCTGTCAGAATATTTTAGTGTTAATTTTGATTTGGTAATTCTGTTTTTGCTGCCATAATTTGTTGTTGGTTATAAATGAAAATGGATTAAAATTAAAATATGAACTTAAGATATGTGGGTAACCATGAGTAGACATAATATGTCTTAAAATTATTAAGAACATAAAATGTGTTTGCTGCACTCTGAATTTACATTGTTATTTACAGAATAAAGTAGAAATTTAAAAAGTAAAATTGACTCAAAATTTATTAAAATGGAATCAATTAGAAAGTAAGACATACTACTTAGATGATGCTTGGTGATTATGGTATAATTAATGTCAAGGAAATTATTTAACAGCTGTGTTGGATAGATAAAAGTGTAGATTTGTGAATGGCAAATAATGTAGATTATGTTAAGGAAATTAATAGTATGCAAGAAATGTTTTTGTAAAATCTTTATGTGAGCAAAGCATGGTGAAATATACTAATAATAGGACATATACATCAGAAATGTAGCATCACTCACACATGTCTTGAGTTTGTATTTTTATTATACACTTAAATATATATGCAATCAGTGCAGATAGTTGTGCAATTGAATTTAAGTGCAGAGGCTGTACGTTCAATCCTATTAAAGGAATGTCACTTAATGTGAGTCAATTAAATTTAATATTCATGTGCATTAAGCTGGAAATTTAAAAAAATTACAGAAGATTCTTACATCATACACATATCATACCATACATTACGTTAATATAATATTAAATGAAGGCATAGCTGCCTTATGCAAGCTGGATGAATAACACTGTACAAGCTGAAAATCATTGTGTGTGTTACTTAAAAAAATATGGTTATGAGGATTCCTAATTGAAAAACTCAATTATTCACATCTAAATTTTTGCACCATGTAATGGGTACTTTATTCTAAATGAATAGTTGAAACATGCAAACTATACAAACACTATTACAATTTAAAAAGTAGTTTTTATAAAAAAAAATTATGTACTGAATTGTTTAATTGTATTCACTGCACATTCAATACTTTTATTTGAGACTGGAGATTTGTATTTTTTTGCCAGATCAAAATGGTTATGTAAATAGTAACAAACGCTACAGCTTTGTCTTGTTGATCGCTAAAATTTAAGGTTTTTCTTATTTGATATGTGTGAAGTGATCATTATTATGAATTAACTGTGAAATGGTTCGGCTGACAAATTTGTGAGATAGATTTTGTATGAAAGATTAATTTNTTCATTATTATGAATTAACTGTGAAATGGTTCGGCTGACAAATTTGTGAGATAGATTTTGTATGAAAGATTAATTTACTTGTCAAATAAGAAAAATAACTCACAATACGTAAAGTTTTAGATTGGCCAGTGGTGGTATTGATATTGTTAATGTAGAAGAAAGAGAAACTGGCTATAAAAAGAAAATTAGATGTCATCTAGACTACTTTAATGGAAAAAACATGTCTACAGTAACAGATCAGCTCTTTTGTAGAAACAAGAAGTTTCTTAAAAGTATTTGAAAACTTTAAAAAATATCTGTTTATATGAAGAGAATAATTTTGAAACCTTAAACAAACAAAACATTTAAATTAAAAGATAAAAATTAATTACATTTTTTACATTATCAAGTATATGTTAAATGCAAGTAATTTTAATTTTTGAATTTTAAGAAATAATTGTGTAAATGTCAATGTTTGTTAATTTCACTATGTGGCATTATCATAAACTAAAGCTACTGCAAGCAGGGATGACTTTGGTCATGGGGAATGACTTTGTGATACAGGATTTTTAACTGTTATTTACATTTCCTTCCATTTCAAAGAGGATATTTTTAATGTTCAGTGGTTCAATTGCCACCACTGAATATCTGAAACATCCCACTGTAATAGGGGGACATTTAAATGTGATTTTTTTGTGTCACAAAGCCACCCCACCCCAACTTGTTATAAAGTGATCCCCGCTTACAGTATTGTGCTACAGAGTGGGCCTTGTATTGTAGTAAGAGTGATAATATGTATGCAGAGTTATTTTGCATATGAAAAAGTTACCCCCATTTGCCTGGGATTTTTTGTAACTAACTAATGCAGTCTATTTAATAAGATTGGACATAACACGTTTTTATAATTTCTGTACAAATATTTGCATAAAGTTGATTGGGTTTTGTTCTCTATAGAAAGAGATATTAAATATTCTTATGTATGTTATTCATTTAAGATAATTAGTGGTTTCGTTACACATTTTAATTTGATTGAAATATCCCAAAATAACCCATGTAACTTCAAAACAGCAAACACCACACTTATGAGACCTATTAAGTGAGTTGTAGTCATCTACCGAACATAACGTTTTATGTGTATATCATCATGCGGAAAAGCAGTAGTTGTGTCAAAAAACATAAGCAATGCATGACAGAACCTGAAAATATTTATGGGCGTAGAGCTCTATGCCATCCTTGAACCACGTGATGTGAGGACGAGGTAAGCCTTGTGCCATACAGAAGAAGGTTATCTTGCGGCCAAGCATGTAGTCCAACTCAAAGTGAGATGCCTTGACAATCCTTGCTCCCTACAAAAAAAAATTAAATAACATGTAAATGTAGTAAAAAGTAACATATAAATGTAAATAAAATAAAATAACATGTTGATGTTTNAAAAATTAAATAACATGTAAATGTAGTAAAAAGTAACATATAAATGTAAATAAAATAAAATAACATGTTGATGTTTTGTATATAAAAAAATTTGGGGTATTGCTGTAAGTGATGTTTCAATTATATATACCAAAGATTGGTAATATTATGGTTGCCTGACAGGAGATAAAAAACTTTGTTACAATTAAATAAATAATTGTTTTTCAAAAAGGATAATTGCCAATCCCTGGGGTGAATTCCTCTATTCCTTATGTGTTTGGCTTTATGTGATTTGCAACATACTTTGGTTATTTTGGTCTGTGTTGATATGTTTTGTATACATTGGTAGTGAAGTAGGTTTCACAGCGAATTTTCTGCAACAAAAGTTTTACGCCTTATGATTTCCAATTTATTTCACTTGCCTGTCGTGAAATATTATTATAATTGTTTAAATTTCTGATTTTATTTAATTATCTTAATATTGTTTCCTAAAATTATGATGAGACAGTGCCCCCTCCTATGCCACAAATCGCAAGTTTATACCTACAACTGCAACTGCACAATTGCACAATGGGAAACAAACCCACCCCCCTCCACCATAACCTTTGATGATTTAGGGCTAGAGTGCCTGTTGACCACCTAGGCAAAGACATGGGTGTGTATTGGTTTTGCATGTGAAAGTAAATCATCCCTTTAGCAGCTTTCCCTGTGTAGGGAGGTGATAATAATACTAAATTAATAAATAATGTTATTTGGTGAAGGTAGAGTGATTTATGCAACAAGGGGGCGTGATACTTACATCCTTATGATCGTAGTAGCTAGCGCTGGCACTGTTGCGGTTCTGAATGAGCACAGGCATGCGGGAGCCGTAGCCTTTCCTCCCAGTGCCCCGTCCTTTGCCGCCCCCTCCGCCCCTCGCACCTGCCGCTGGTCCCAGGGGCAGCAGCAGCCAGGTGAGCAGGAGGAGAACCAGCGTGCACGTACATCTTGCGTCCATGGGTCCAGCCGGAGGTATTGCCTCGCGGTCTAGACCCACCCTCCTGTGCTAGTTCCAGGACCTTAATTGGATGATTGGTGTGCTTCACACTTGCGGAATTCAATGATTGGCAGGTCCTCTAGGCTGGCGCAACAACTTTGCACTCTCTCCTCCCTGTTCCACGCTGTGATAATTAATACTGACACTTTGTATGTACATGACCTCTTACCACATTGAATTTGTTGATACATTTTGTGTACTAACAAAAGATATTCATTCTTCTGCTCATTTCTACGTGTAATTTATTAATTTAACAGAAATAATTATACTGGTAATTTGTGTCTGTATTTTATTAATATTTTCACTTGAATTTAGCAACCAACCTTCATAGAAAACACTTTAAACATAGTATAAAAATCTGTGTACTCTTATTTAAAACATACACAGTGAATGAAACCTTTTAAGAATTTACCTTGTAAAGAGTTTTCTTGTTTAATAAGCTACATAATTTTGCACCTTGTCTATAAACACCAAAGTAATTTGACTCTCTAATGAAGTTTTCCTGGTTAATAAGAATACATTTTTCAGTTACTTCAGAAACTTCTTAAGATAGTTTTACTGTAGTTTCTCATTTCATATGACTAATTTCTGGGGTGGTGATTGTTTATTATAAATTATCATAACTGTGTGATATTTCAGGGGTGTGTGGAATGTGCCATACATAAGTGGTTGTTACCTGGTGAATGGCTCTATCATTGCTAATCCTGAGACTCGGCCTTCGTATATTTTGAATGACTTGGATCCTGACATGGCATTCTGTGCGATCATGAGAGAAAAGGTATGCCTTCCACTTTTTATTTTCTGTGCAAACTATATCATCAATTAGAATATTGTTAGCTTTTAAACACTATCTTATGAATATTTCCAGATTTCCAGTAGTGTATATGTTACTGGTAGACAGTAACTATTAATAGTGACAAAAAACTTTTTAAACCTTTTTAGATTTTCTTAAAAATTTAAAGTAATCTGGGTAACCACTTTTTAATTTATAATTTTTTTAGGAATAATAATTTTATATATATATATACACACACGCACGCATTATTTTGCACAACTTGGAATTAACAAGACATGACCAGTGACAACATAAATTACATGGGTTCATTAGACGTAGAGATAAAAATGTTTGAACACATGTCTTTCAAACTTAATAATTTTAGTTAGCACCACAACAGTTCTCTAGGAAATTTAAAGAGTCTATATAGAAGTGCTGTGACAGTCACAAGAACTAATTTAAATGCATTTGCTGCTTTCACTTGGTAATAAAACTGTAGTTTTAATCCTACCCTGATAAAGAAATTATTTTATCTTAATAAAAAATTAACATTGTTCATAAGTTTGTTAACAAACCAGCCAGTTTATTATCTGGCTTGTACACGATATTAATTCTTGTTACAGTAGCTTTTGTAAGGTAAATAGCCCCAAATATCACAAACTAATTATAGTTGATACATTTATGTCCTGTGCTTACTCAACAGACTAAAACTGTAAAAGTTCTATGTACTGTGTAAGATGCAGTAGTTCTTTATAATTCTACTTTAGATAAAACCACTTCTGGGATTTGCTTTTTCCATGCCAAGGAATTAATCAGTAGTAAATTTAAAACAATTTCCAAGTTACAGAATATTTCTAGTATTTAATTTTTACCCAGTCTGGTTCAGTATAGCAGATTTTTTTCTATTATACCTCCATTAGAAAATGGGGACTTGGAATTTAAATTTTTGAGTGTCTAAAATCATATTTTTTCAATGGCCAAACATTATTTATTTTTATGCTGTTTGTTACACTTGTTTACAGTACTAGTTACGAACTAGATATCAGCCCTACTGATTTCACAAAGCTAAAGCAGACTTTATACAACTTCTTGTAGTTTACATATGATATAAGCTCTTTATCGTCTGGTGATGTAACCTTATTCCTTGTTACCCTCTGCATGAACAGTAACTTGCACTCATCTGTGCAAAATCTCTTCGATATTTTCGTAGTGTAGGCAGATTGGTCCAGAAGTTCACAACTACAATCAGTTATTTTTTTCAATTCTTCAGAGATGCATAGCAACACAAATCAAGTTAATTAATTCTCATCATTACTAGTGAAGTTCAATTATTAGTATTAGTAAAGTTTGATATGAACAACACTATAAATAAATATTTGTTTCTACCATTCAAAGAATGTAGGATCTGTGTTGCCTTTCCGTAATCAAAATGTTAAGTGTGAATAATGACATTAAAATATTTTGTATATGTAAAGTTCATCTGGACTTTTTTAATATTGACACTATTATTCTTTGGGTCACTGCATTTAACACAGGTGGTTACTCAGGTGATGGTCTTGTTTGCAGGATGTATTTATGTACGTGAGTAATAGGGTGGATTTTGGCCACTTGTTGAATGCAGACAACTATGATATAACGAAAACAAACAGTGATCTATACCAGTTGTTTGACAACCGCTGGGACTGGGAGCAACGCTACATCCACGAGAACTACACTGAGAATTTCAACCCCAATAAGACAGCTCCACAGGTTTGTTCTATCAGTTGGTTCATCTGTACTTTATAATATAACTTAATTGTCACCTTGTGAAGAAATTTTCATTTTCGTGGAGTAATTATTTTCCCAAAATAAGGTGTTTGAAAATTTTATCATGTAAAAAGAAATTTAAATTTGAATATATGGTCTAAATTTAATTACTGTAACAATTCCACTTCAAAAAATGTTTTGTAAATGTGATATNATTATATGGTCTAAATTTAATTACTGTTACAATTCCACTTCAAAAAATGTTTTGTAAATGTGATATGACACACCAGTAAGTTTCTGTTTTTTATTTCTGCAGTNTACCATTCAAAGAATGTAGGATCTGTGTTGCCTTTCCGTAATCAAAATGTTAAGTGTGAATAATGACATTAAAATACTTTGTATATGTAAAGTTCATCTGGACTTTTTTAATATTGACACTATTATTCTTTGGGTCACTGTATTTAACACAGGTGGTTACTCAGGTGATGGTCTTGTTTGCAGGATGTATTTATGTACGTGAGTAATAGGGTGGATTTTGGCCACTTGTTGAATGCAGACAACTATGATATAACGAAAACAAACAGTGATCTATACCAGTTGTTTGACAACCGCTGGGACTGGGAGCAACGCTACATCCACGAGAACTACACTGAGAATTTCAACCCCAATAAGACAGCTCCACAGGTTTGTTCTATCAGTTGGTTCATCTGTACTTTATAATATAACTTAATTGTCACCTTGTGAAGAAATTTTCATTTTCGTGGAGTAATTATTTTCCCAAAATAAGGTGTTTGAAAATTTTATCATGTAAAAAGAAATTTAAATTTGAATATATGGTCTAAATTTAATTACTGTAACAATTCCACTTCAAAAAATGTTTTGTAAATGTGATATGACACACCAGTAAGTTTCTGTTTTTTATTTCTGCAGTNTACAATTCCACTTCAAAAAATGTTTTGTAAATGTGATATGACACACCAGTAAGTTTCTGTTTTTTATTTCTGCAGTAAATTTTTGTAGCTAATGGATGTGTGGCTAATTTTCATGTTTATCCTCACAAATAGAAGAATGGGGTATAGCTGTGACTATGGGCTGCTTACCAACTTTCCAGAAACATTGCTGAACATGAGAGACTTGACAAAACACTAAGTGCAAGTAGTTGACAGAAATTTCATTCCAGTGTTTATTTATTTATCTATCTTATTTATGTTCAGTAGATGTCTAAATAGATATAATGAACATGCCAGGTTATACATAAAAGTATACAATCATAAGTATTGTGAGATATACATAATACACTAAATAAGCACAATTTCTTGATTCCTTAAGTATACATTTATGCAAAAGGTCCATGGCATTATAAAAAATTCACAGTATCCAAGCAAGAACTGTTAGTCCGTACATGCCACAGTGTTCCATAACGCAACAAGGGTAGCTGATCCGCTGCCCTGCCACTGTCTGTAAGCTGGGTGCCTGCATCACACCGCTGCTCTGCGCTTTGATGAGTGCCTGCATCACACCGCTGCTCTGCGCTTTGATGAGTGCCTGCATCACACCACTGCTCTGCGCTTTGATGAGTGCCTGCCTACCTGGTTTCCAGCTGCTGGCCCGGGAGGGGTAATCCCAGCTTTCTCACTCAGCTACAGTCAGAACATTACTCTGCCCGTGTGTGCACCGGTCACAGTGTGTCTTCATCTTATCTAGTTACAGCGCTATCTTTCACCACTTGAGTACGTCACTGACATTCTTGGGGTCGCCCTCGCCCAACCGCGCAGCTGTGTTGACTGCACACCCCTATTAGTCATTGTTGGCAACCTTAGGACCGGCCATTCAGGCCCTGGATAGGGTATAGGCTGGGTGTGTTTGATTTGTTGGTTCTCTGATAAATCAATCACTTGGTCAGCTTTTTTACTTCCAGCCTGCTAATTTTCTAATACGTGATCCCACTGTCTTCCTATCGGCCATATAATCAGAACCACTTCTCTATGTGTTGGCACAAGGCTATCAACCTGTTCACCTTTCAGGCTGCAGAAGTTGGAGATCGAGGTATGGCGATAATCACGCCTTGCATATCACTACTGAAGAGGAGTGCTTAACTGTTGTTCACCTTCGGCGGAGTACGTGGCATGCCGGCAATAATCCCACCCTACCTGGGTACTATCTGAAAGACGACACTGGTGGTTCATAGAGTCACTTTTCATGAACCTTCCCACAGGGACTTGGTGTGCTGGCAATAATCCTGCCCTGCGTACCCTGGGAAGGAGACACAAGTTGTTAGGGCATTGCACCGTGAGGGAAATCACTGCCCTCTGAGAGGCTGCCCATGAATTCTTCCCTTTTTTATTTGTTACGCCCACACTTTTAGCACCAGCCATGCCAGCATCTACAGGACACCCACTTTCTTTATTTTTTCATTTGCTGTCTCCCGTATGCCACACCACCGGGCTGGGCAGTGGAAGGCAGCCAGGAAAGCCCTGACCTTGGCCAGGGAGGCTGTGGAAAAGGCAGAATGGTGTGTAAACGCTACTGAATGAGGAGGCGGCTCTTCAGAGAAACGCAGCTGTCAACCATCAGCCATACCGAGCCTCGCCAGTAGAGGAGTGGTGCACAAGGGGAAGTCTACCCATTTGTTATCACATGCCTCGAGCCATCTCACCTCTACCACAGACGCTGCTGAAGTGCTGGCCCTCTGAACCATGCCCAACAGCCCCTGCTAAGACATTCTGGTGTGGCTTGTGCATGCTGCCAACTGCTCGCAACTAGAAAGTTTTGCCCCGACATGTTCGTACATACAATCTGTGATACTTAGGCCTCTGTGGTTATGCATATGATCATCATTGTATACACGTACCACACAGGAGTTTAGATCTGTTTCATAGCAGTAATTTAGAAAGAAAAAAAGATGTAGGTGTTCCAATTTTCCATGCTGGTTAGAGTGGTGCAACAAGTACCTATCCACATCTCGTTGAAGGTTACGGACAATACAACTTGTGAATGGATGTTAAATGTAGGGCTTTGCCAATTCAAATCGGCTTCTGCCCGAATTTGCTGATGTTGACAGAAGCGGCGCTTCTGCTGATATATGAACTGCAAATAATTTTCCGCAGATTTGACAAACATTAAATGTTGCGGGTAATAATTGATAGGTCTTGCCGTGGGCACCTGGAAACAAAAGCCGTAGTGAAAAAGATGCTCAACTTTCACTGGTTTTTCAAATAGATTTTAGTTTTTGCCCCAAGCTCCACCCTGCTGTGAAATAACAATCTACCAGCTTGACATTGAGAAGTCAAAAACTCAGAGGGAAGAGAAGAGCTATGAGNGCCTTTTTTCACAGCCAGACCCATCAACCAAAGGTGTAGACGAGGGGGTAAGTAGCCTTTCTACTCCCTCTTGTTCGTGTTCAGTGAGCAAGACATTGTATCTGACATCACAGTTGGGCTGTCAGTTAAACAGCAGACTGTGGAAAACGGTTGTTTGGTGTGTGTCAATCCAATCCTCTGAGCCCATTTTCTGGGGATCAAAGACCCAGCAACCGGTGTTCCAAGCAAGTGGGGGAAGGGACAGGGTGGACGGTGGACACAACTGCCTGCGCAACGAGCGTGCACCAGGGGAAAGGCAGCTTAAGAGGAGGGTGCCTGACCATGAGAATATAACACAAACATAATGTGGATTCTCTGTCTTGAAAAATTATTGTATCTTTGCCTTTCTTTTCCTATCAAGGTTGACTATTTTAAGTTTATCAATTNATTCTCTGTCTTGAAAAATTATTGTATCTTTGCCTTTCTTTTCCTATCAAGGTTGACTATTTTAAGTTTATCAATTACAGAATATGCTGTCATTTTCTGTGATATATTGCACCCACCCACACAGCAAACAAGACGGTGAAGTCTGGATGGAGATCAAGTCCGCATGCAGATTGTGTAGTTNCATTGCACCCACCCACACAGCAAACAAGACGGTGAAGTCTGGATGGAGATCAAGTCCGCATGCAGATTGTGTAGTTCAGTTGTAAAATGCTTTCCCACAGGTTATTAAGATTATATGTAAAGTACTCTTATGTATGTAAATTTGGTGTATCAGTTTTGTATATTATTTCAAGACAAGTGTGCACGTGAAGTTTCCCCAATATAGTGAATAGAAAGTGTTCCCTGCAGATTCATTATAAAAAAGGCTCTATTTATTTACGAGTTCATTTGTAACATTGTCATGTTAAAAATTAATTCTTTTATGGGCGTTTATTTTGAATCTTCCTGTTCATAAACAAATATTAATATACCAACCCAAATGTGTAGCAAACCACCCAAGCACAAATCATCCATTAGCCTACTTTTTTTTTTTTGTATAATTTGACTGTCAACAGCAACAAAACATGTAAACAACTTTATGTGGGNTCCATTAGCCTACTTTTTTTTTTTTGTATAATTTGACTGTCAACAGCAACAAAACATGTAAACAACTTTATGTGGGTTTACTGTTTTCTGTGTTCACAAATAAGTGTATTTATGAATACAGACACACCTTTTTTTTTANATCCATTAGCCTACTTTTTTTTTTTTGTATAATTTGACTGTCAACAGCAACAAAACATGTAAACAACTTTATGTGGGCTTACTGTTTTCTGTGTTCACAAATAAGTGTATTTATGAATACAGACACACCTTTTTTTTTAAATTTATGTTTCCACTTGAACTTACGTGGTTTGCTGCATTGCTCTATTTACTTTTTCGACACTCTAAACTGAAATAAGTTAAAAATTTCTTTTGATTGTGCTGCATTTCACCAATACCATTGTTTGGGTGTGATAGTAAACTAAATTCAATTTAAATATAAGCAAAAAACTTTTTCACATATCAGCAGCACATCTGCGAATTGGCACAGCTCTAATTAAATGCATTCAAAAGTAATATAAGTGTTGTCCTTGATGTTAATAGTTGAGTGTTTGATGTTAATACCTAATAATATAAACTGAATTTTTATAATTCAGTAGTGTTCCTAAATGAACTGTCTGATAATTTTTAACACTCTAAATCAATTAAGGTAAACTGTTTACTCATTTCTTAAAAATCCAATTATTTATATATTTTCAAATAAACTGAAATTTATAATCATGTTGTAAGTTGTACATGATAACTTTCAAGTTTTTTAAAATTATTTTCTGCATTCATTTTATTGTACAATTATGGAACACCAACCATCTATTACAATATGACGAATGAAGATATGTTTGAGGTATTGTGCTTAATTAAGTCATGGTGTATATGTGAATGTTCACAGCCATGCCCAGATGTTTACTGGTTTCCTCTAGTCTCCCCCAGATTCTGCAAGGAGTTCATTGAGATAATGGAGGCCTACGGACAGTGGTCAGATGGCACAAACCAGGTATGTATTTTATTTTGTATATTACTCAGATGCCTATGTTAAATTTATTTTTTAACTGATAATAATTCTGAAAGAGAATTGCAGTAATATGAAGTTATTTTCAACAAATATTTTGTAGTAATTTTCGTTTAACTTAATTATAAAAAAATTAATTTCTTGTGAAGAAATGTTTACGCGTTGTTTTTAAAGATATTGCCAAACTTCAGGGGTAGATTGCTCGCCCGATGATGAAATAAAAACACTTCTGAATACGTGTGTAGGAATTCTTCATTTGGAGTACATATTTAAGCAAATAGTTATAAAATGTAGATAATGCATATCAAGGTGAATTCTTTACCTCATTGTAAGAACATTTTTTTAATTTAATCATATCTTTATATGCGTGCGTAATGCTGAAAGGCTAATCAGATAATGACTTACATAATACACTGACTTAAAGGTATATCAAAACACAACATTCATTCATGGCTTACCCATGGTTCGAACCCAGAACCATGTGATCTGAAAAAACTTGAATGACCTCAGTCATATGTAAACATATATATGAAAATAACTGATGTGCTAACCAAATACTTGCCAAATTATTGCCACCAAATGAAACATTGAATCATTCCTGGACACATTCACAACAATGTTTTTTTTTTTTTAATTGGGTAGAAATTTCACCTGTAAAGTTGAGCCAAGCCTTTCATAAACATTTTGTACAAGCTTACCATCAGTGGAGTGGAGTGGAGAAATTTGGGCAGCTCTTAACAACGAGGTCTTGAGAGCCGAACTACCAGTGGAGTCTTTATGCATTATCAAAGGAAAGGATTTTGAAAATAATTCTTTCCTGCCTGCTGTTATGGTTGGCAAATGCTTCTGTTTTATTGACTGTTAATGGGGAGGCATACATTGAATGTACAATTTAGTGGAGTTACGTGTCACAAAACATCTAACCACAATTTTTACTTCATTGAAGTCAGTTTTATAAATATTTAGAGTAGAATTAAAAGTGCATAATTATTACATATGGTACTTACTACTGAAAGTGTTTGGGTCTGTGTTCTTTGTTACTGTAATCTGCATACTGGTAGAATGATGGTCAGCTTCATGCTCTGGTCACCATAAGGTATGTATATTTCTGTTTGAATTCTTGCCCATGCAGCCACAACTTGTAGTACACTTTTGTATTTATTTAAAAGGTTTGCTGAAATCAGTACTGCTTGGTTTACATTATCATATATTTAATTGGCTATAGAAAGTCTTTAATAATTTCTCTTTGGATATTGCAAATAAAAAAAATGTTAATAGCAGACTTTACTTACTACAATTATGTAAAGCATTTTGTGTGCTGTGGTTTGCTGTTCATTTCGATGTGAAACCTGGAATAGAAATTACAGTAATAAATTTATAATTAATTATCATGCCTAATAATACCTTACGATTCTTATACTAATGGAGACATCATCTCATTTCTACATGACTATAAAATTAGCACTTGCAAGCAGTAGAATTAAACCTAGACTGTCAAGTTGGGTGCGAGATCTCTTTATTGAGGAATATGCTTCATGAAATTTAATTCAGAGCTAAATTAGTCAAAGTATTGATGCATGATGCTCTTTTATATATATATAAACAGATACACGACTTTGCCTCATCTTTACGTGTCATCATGTCACCCCCAGGCGGGGTTTGAACCATAAAAACAACTTGCATCCAGAGTCTACCAGCACACCTCTAGATGCGGGGGCACTCACTGACAAAGGCAGCCAAGTTAGTTCGCCTTATTATCAGACATCTTGTCAACCCTTCTTGTGTAATAGAAGCCAGTCTAGCGCGCAAGCTAAATCCTAAGCTCATGCCGCAGATGCAACCCTGCATGACAGAGGCGCCTGCTTTCGCCACGGACCGAGAGATGGTACCAGAGAGCGCAGTTCCGCCCACGGGATGAGGAGCTCACCCTGCCACCCCCGCACCAGAGAGCCTGCGGGCAGGTGGAATATATGTCCGTGCACAGCCGCAGAATGGCAGTTCATTCTCAGCAGCTGGCTCCACCGCTTCTAGTGCTGGAGCTCACTGCTAACACAAATGTCTTTGCGACCTACCAGAAGCTCTTCAAGACCTCCACCAGAAGCCCTCGAAGAAGTCAACACCTCTTTTCTACACCCACTACCCTTCTGGTAGTGGTATCTGAGTCCCTTCTGGACAACAAGCATCGAGTTATTTAGGGTTAGTCAGTATAATAGCTACCTAGCCGCATCGGCTTTGTTAGTTCAGACCCAGGTCCCCTTCACTTGGTTTGCGTAGGTTAACTTCCAATACAGTTCTTGGTAAATTAGGAGTTAGTACGAGCCACCGTGTTATTCCTCTCCGAGTTAATACGTCATCTATTAACTTCCAAGTACTCATTGCTAAGGGTGACTGTAACTCCAACTTCCGTAGATGTCAGCCCACCAGGTAAGAGCAGGAGACCGCGGCATTCCCAACCTATTTTCCGAACCTATTGTAGGACTGTAGCCTGCTTTAACTGGGTGCACGTATGTCAAAACAATACACATTAGACGGCCACCCATACTGTGCACCTGGTGTGCAGTGCGGTAGAGCTCGAACCATTATGTCACAACCACAAGGTGGTTAGTCAGTCAGTCCAGTCCATTCACTCATACACCACACTGAACTGCCGCCGGAAAGCGTGGGAGACTGGGTTTGGAGGTCTGGCTCCTGTCGTCCACACCTATGTCATTGACGAACTCCCGGGGTTAACCGACTGCTCTAACCACTGCGCTGAGCTGTCGCCGGTTAGAGTACTTGGGAACGACTCTGGTTGGCACTTAGTTACGGTACTTCGTTGCCTGCTCCTCTCTTGCATGGCCGACAGTAGATCCTACCTACATGCTTTACGCCCATAGGAGTGGTACCAGGTTGCGTGTTAAGGCAGCTACCAACTCTTAAGTTTAACTTGGGGTATAATCCAACTCCAACTGCACTTTAAAGCATAATCCCGGGAATGAGCTCAAGCCACCCGACAGTTGGAGAGGCCTCACCTCCCAGCACCCTCCCCCTCCTTATTTCAGCCCCCATTCAAGACCACCAGAGAACCGCATCCCGTCATTGTCGCCCTCCGCCAAGAACTCAACGTACCTCTGGGTCTCACAAACCTGTGATGCCACTTCAGCTGAGCCAGCAGCCCTTCTTGGGCCTCTACCTGTATCACCCGCCGCAGTACCACTTTCCCCCTGAGCCTGGGCACGAACCCCACCAGGAGCCAACCCTAGCTGAAGCAGAGCCAGGAGCTACCCTTGGCGACGCCCGTCAAAGGTAAACCAGTTGCGGTGTGCAGGCCAGTAGTACGTAGTCATTCGGCACATGCCACACTTTGTACCAAGCCACCAAACCACGTGCCCCAGGTTGTATATCGGCCGGGCTCCAGTGAACAAACCAATTGATCAATATTGACAGCCAACCATGTGTCTGACCGATACACCTAAAACTATCCCTACCATGACGTCCCCGTTAATTACAGGCGTCACGCGTCAGTATATTATTCGTTATGTTTCAGATTAACATTTTATTTTTCACATATTTCAATACTCAAACCACACTTACAAAATTGATGTGCGTAGGTAATTGGAAACAATACAAACTTTTTTTTTTTTTTTTTTTTTAACCCATAATAACAATTTTGCGTGGGGTAATAATCACGTGTTTTATTTTATAGTCAGTATTTAATACTATTTCTGTGTTATTTTCTTTCTTTTAATACAAACGTTTTGAGTTATATTGACAAACAAGAAGTATCCATATTGTGGGGACCACTAGTCTGATGGCAGGCGTGGATTTTCTCTCAGGTTACTCCTATCAGAACTACCATCTTCACACCCCCCTCACTCCACCGTCACCTTTTCCATCATCATCTGTTCTTCAACCCATCTGGGGACAACAGATCTGTTGCTGTGTTTCACTTATCACCGTACTTCTGTCCTCTATTTTGACCTTGCCATATGTGTGGATGTTATTTACGTAATTAACGTGGTAAGTTTTACTGTTATGTTAATGTTTGTTCCTTGCTGTAAGTCTCAGCTTCCTAATGTTGGGTATAGATGGACGAGAGTGTAGTACAGTACAACTTGTAGACAGACATGTGTTTTGTTAAGGACCTTCGGCTAGACGGAGGCTACGAGAACGTGCCTACCCGGGACATCCACATGAAACAGATAGGCCTGGAGCCTCACTGGCTGGAAGTTCTGCGGCTGTACGTGCGGCCGTTGCAGGAGCTGGTCTTCACAGGCTACGTCCACGATGTATGTACACTCACCTCCTCCTCTCTCCCTCTCACGTATGATTGTGGTTGTTGTCCAGGATGAACGTATCGAGGGGGGCTACGAAGCGGTGCCCACCCGGGACGTCCACATGAAGCAGGTTGACCTAGACAGACACTGGGACTTCTTCCTTGAGGAATACGTGCAGCCGTTGCAGCAGCGTGTGTTCATTGGCTACACGAGTGTAAGAAGTCTGCTAGATGGCTGCACGTATTGGTGGAAGAGGTAGCATAGCGTACACAGCCTTGTAGAAGTGCACATTAGCTGTACCCAAGAAGAGATAGTGTAATGCCACCGCATCACCACTGTACATACGTTGGCACGAGTTGCTGCTGTTGTTTATTGTACATAGTTGTCACATCTTTAAGAATTGTGTAGTAGTTGNTTCATTGGCTACACGAGTGTAAGAAGTCTGCTAGATGGCTGCACGTATTGGTGGAAGAGGTAGCATAGCGTACACAGTCTTGTAGAAGTGCACATTAGCTGTACCCAAGAAGAGATAGTGTAATGCCACCGCATCACCACTGTACATACGTTGGCACGAGTTGCTGCTGTTGTTTATTGTACATAGTTGTCACATCTTTAAGAATTGTGTAGTAGTTGCAGCAGCACAAGTGTAGTACCTACAATTACATAAGGTGACTGTGGTGTGAGTGCATACATTGATTATGGAGAAGGTTTGGACAGCACTTTATATGGTGACGTTGCTGTTTCTTGGCAAGAATGAATCAAGTTTCACTGATATTCCCAAGAAGGATTGTTGTTTACTTTAACGAGAATGCTACAACCGAAGTGACAATTCTGTGAAACATGGGTATTTGTGGAAACTCATTTTATTGTAACAATGGGTTCAAGAACAGTGCATGCTGTGGAGTTAATATGCCAGCAAAATGTATTAGAGAACATATTCTGATATGTTTTGAACTTCCATAAAAACAATTGACAATATATGTGTTAAGTAACTGGGAAAAAAATTAATCGGAATAGAATAATTTCGAAATGAATTTCTCTTGTCTACTTTTCTGGTAAGTGACAACTGGTAGTATATATCCAAGAAGAAAATGCAGTAGTTATAAAATATGTACTAATTTCTTAAAGAAAATAGTGATCATATTGTTTTTTGTGTTGGCAAGATAATCGTAACTCATGTATTAAGGCTGCAGACATTCTTCAGTCTCATAGAATTGAACATCTCATTATTTTGTAATACTTAATTAACAAAATCAATACAATTTTTTCAGTATGTATTGATTGCCATTATCATGGAATGAAATACTGTTGACATAGGTAATCAGAGAAAATGCAGTTTGGTGGAGAAAAAAATACGGAGAACTGAGGAAATTGAAATTGCGAGAAGAAACTTTACTGACTTACTTTGGTGATAATCTCATTTTTGACATGCTGAAAGTTGAGTCTTGGATCAGATGCATTTTTTTTTCACAGAAGTATGTTAGAAACTGTAGTCCCCAAACTGCTGCGCCCTCTAGCAATAGTGAAATGGTCAGTTTTCAGCTTGCAGTAGCCTTATAATTGCTAAGAAAATTGTGTTTAGTAAGTAGTTTGTTGTAGACAGTTTGCACTGTATTATACTCTTGGCACATATTTGTTAAGTTTCTAATTGGTAAATATTCAGCAGAGCTATGATGAATTTTGTTGTAAATGCAAATTGGTAAGTAGCAGTCTTCCTAGTGAAGTATACTGTACTTTATTTTCACTATCTTGTTAGTTTTGTTATGTAATTTTACATGTTTAATGGCAGCACTTGTAATTTGCCCCATATGCCCCCATAATTTTTTTTCAAGTAACGCAATATTTTTAACTTGAATCACAGAAAATTAATTGTATGCAGTATTGTGCCTCTCACAGTTCTCTGGCAAAAAAAAAATATTTTGCACCTTGGTCATTTCAAATGGGGATTGATGAAAGTAGTACAATTCATATTGTAAATGTATGTTTTCAAATTTTGGATCATCAATTAATTGCTTTCGCTTATTGCAGACAGTAACATTCTTTGCAATAAATGGTCACTTTATATTCGTAGAAACAAGTATAAAACGAAGAAGATAATATGTACTAACTAAATCATGCGTCTTAACCAGGAAAATATAATAAAAAGGTTAAATTATACATGTGTATGTCAACAAGGTGTAAAATTAATTAAATGAGGAACTTTTAAAAGGGTTTTACTGTATGTCGAAAATTTTAAGTTTAAATGGCATAACCTTAAATTGTAGATTTTTGTAGAGTTTGTATGAACTTGAATGGTAAATTTTTTATTGGGTATATAATAAAATATGTATGTGACCATAAGAGGATGGACAATGTGGCAATACTGCCAATCGTGCTGTTCTTTTTGTAAGCATATTTTTTGTTGCATTTTGTTTGTCTTCTTATAGTTAACTATATTGTAATTTATTGTTTTGATTGTGATATAGCCACCACGTGCGCTCATGAACTTTGTAGTGCGGTACAGGCCAGATGAACAACCATCTCTGCGCCCTCATCATGATTCTTCTACGTACACCATCAATCTTGCCCTTAACCGGCCTAACATTGATTACCAGGTAACAGCAACATTCATGTGATGTATATGCACAAATATATTCCATGTGTTTGTACAGTTAATGGGAACTGAAAAATCAAATTTCTTACCTTGCGATAGTATTATGTCAAGGTAGTTACATTCAGTTATTGTGACTAATGGTGTTAGGGGGGCTGGTCATTGAAAAATTCTTTATGTAACTTATATATGTACAAAATACTATTCAACTTCTAGACATTACTTACAAGTACTATTTGCTCACATAAACATGTCTAGGCAGTGTGTGTGTGTGTGTGTGTGTGTATATATATATATAATTTATATGCTCAGGGGTTGTTATTCATTTATTTAATAATTGTCAGGATATTCATTATTCAGGTGTGTGTGCATGCATGCATGTGTGTACACACGCATGCAGTATGCATGTGCACACAGACACACACACACACACCATTTTCAGTGTTTTTGGAATGTGCAAATAATAAAAACCAGCTCACTGAAGTCAGGTAAGTCACATTGTAATAAAATTAGTTACTTTGAGTAATCTTTACAGTCATGCTGTGAAATTTTTTTTGCTATTTAAAAAAATTGCTTAAAGTAGGGAAATTTTTAATATTTTGGATTTGTAGCAGTTCATGGATTTTCGTAAAATAAATTGTGCAAAAGATGCCTTAAAATGAATAACACATGACCTTTTAGTCATCCTTATTACATTTTCTATAAATGTTTTTCTTAATTTAAAAGTTATCAGGTGCACAACTTTGCTTCCGCTGTTTTTCGATCGATGGCTGCAGCGGTAAGTGCTGGTGGAAATATGTAGATCAATAATGTCGCACAGTAAGCTTGGACATCTGTCAACATAACGACATCACCACATTAATGAATTTATGTTTGCATCATAAATTTATTCTTGAGCGAAGATGTCAGTTTTCAAGCCAAATGCTCGGCATGTGCGGGAATTGTTGATTTTCTGCTTCCATTTCAAGAAAACAGATGGTGAGGCTGCTCTTAGTAAATGAACATGTCGTGAGTGGTTTCAACACTGTAAGAGTGATGATTTTGACGTCTAGGACCGGCATGGCAGGGGAAGGGAGAAATGTTTCGAAGATTCCGAAATGGAGGTATTATTTGATGAAGACTCGTGCCAAACGCACGAAGAATTGGTAGAATCATTGGGAGTGACGCGACAAGCTATTTCAAAATGCCTCAAAGCGATTCAGAAGCAAGGANAAGAGTGATGATTTTGACGTCTAGGACCGGCATGGCAGGGGAAGGGAGAAATGTTTCGAAGATTCCGAAATGGAGGCATTATTTGATGAAGACTCGTGCCAAACGCAAGAAGAATTGGTAGAATCATTGGGAGTGACGCGACAAGCTATTTCAAAATGCCTCAAAGCGATTCAGAAGCAAGGAAATTGGGTTCCGTACGAGTTGCAACCAAAAGATGTCGAACGGCTTTTCTTTGCTTGTGAACAGCTGCTTCAAGGACAGAATTGGAAGGAGTTTCAACATCGCATTGTGACCGGTGATGAAACATGGGTCCACTACGATAATCCCAAGCGCAGAAAACCATGGGAATGCCCGGACATGCCTCCACATCGACGGCCAGACCGAATATGCACGGCGCCAAGATCACCTCGGTGTGGTATCTTATGAGCTGTTGAAACCGAGTGAAACCATCACAGGGGATCGGTATCGAACACAATTAATGCGTTTGAGATGAGCTTTGAAGGAGAAACGGTCACAGTACTGTCACTACTAGGTCACCTGAGTTATACAGGTGATGGCTAGTAGGGTACAGAGTTACTGTACTTTGGTGCAGACTAAGGGCACCTGTGGTTGTTGCATTACGGGTAAACAAATACTCGTATTCTCCGTTAGTTAACACACCAGTATTTTATTTGTCTGAAGGTAACAAAGGTATTTACACACACTGGCGAGACTGAGTCCCCCTACAAGTCGTAGGCCTGAAGGGTTGGTGGGCTGAATACTATGTGTTGGGGAAGGTTGTTGAAGGGAGACGTTTCTCTACTTATCTGTGACTGCAGCTTTTGGTGAGTTGTCCTCGTTGGTAGCTGAGGCTTGGTGAGTTGGGTGGCCCATTTGTCAGGCCCTCGGACTGGCTCTCGTTGGCGTCCTGTACTAAGTTGGCTTCTTCCTGCGGCTTTGACTGACTCTCTCGGAAGTCCGGGTTTGGTTTCCCGTGACTTAAACTTTCCCTGTGACCCCGGCTGGCGTTCCTGTTTGGAGAGCGCGTCTCCTCGTCCTGCTTCTGGTTCGCGTTTCTGCCTTCCCCACCGCGGAAACTGGCACTACATTTTCGGAAATGAACTCATAAGTTCTCGGCACTTTTGTTAGGTTTGTCTCGGGAATTTACACATGAAGTTTCGGCTGTTCCTGGGTTCTCTCCCCGGTGATGTCACTATTGACTCACTGACTGACTGACTGCTCGCCTCGTCGCCATACTGCGCACGACTACGCCTTCTCGGAGAATGGCGCCTCTCGGATTGGGGCTGCCACTCGTCTCCGGGAATTTACTCATATTCTCGGCACTGTTCTCGTCACACGACTGATTACTCCCGTTTTGGCTTCTCCCGTTTTGGCGGGCGTGGCGCTTTACCCTCACACTAGCAACTTTATTCTTCTCATTTATTTCTACGGCGGTGTGAGAGGTCACTGCATTTGTTTTTTCTGCAGCAACTTTTATGAGATAGTTAATGAACTACGACTGTAGCGCTTCTCTCTCGTTTATCTGTGAATCGTTGAAACCTGTTCGTACTCGGCATCTTGGTTAATAAATTTATGTAAAGAACACAAACCAGAACTTGACTTTATTTAACATTTAATTGGCATCCTTTTTAAAGATTCTCGTGTCACTACCTGTGAGCAAGACGAGTGGCAACTTCCAGACGTCAATATCTTGACGTGCGGCATAACAAATATGGCGACCTAACTGTGTGGCTGCAATATTATAAAGCAGGCTATAGCTGTGAGCATGCCACATTACACAAGGTACAGGAATAAAATGTGACGGTTAGGTTTGATAGTGTGGGTCATGCAGATATTCATGCTTCTCACTTGCGTGCACAAGTGACATCAGTAAGAGCTGGGCTTATCCCTGTACCTGACAGACTATAGGCTATTCACTGTTACTTCCAACTTGTTACTTCTTGAAGCCCTGCCAAATTTCTACTTTCAGGATGTTCCTCCGCCTCATAGAAATAAAGTATAGAAAAGTACCCCAAAGGGACACCGCACCGCATTCCTGCGAATTCACTGAAATAATATTTTGCATAAGAACTATTTCTTACTGGGTATTACCAACACACCGGTTTTCTCACTGTTTTATTCATATTAATTATAAGTTAAATTTTATAATTTATGTATATATAATATAAGTAAAAGTTCAATATAAACAAAAATACACAATACTTTTACGTTAACAGAAGTGTAAAAATCATGTGATACATTGCAAATTTGGGAAATAGCCAAACACACCATATCTGGGATGATTTTTCAAAGGTTCGATTCAAAATGTGTGAAGAAACCGCGAATAGACTATATATAAGATGGTCCTGGTGTGCATGCTTTTCATGTCAGTGGTACCCCTTCAAAGTGTAGTATGCATTGGAGACAAGTTTAACAGCATTTCAAACTGTCGGTCACATTTGAGAGTGGTCATATCCTGTGGCTGCAGTAAGCAGGATGGTCATGCAGATATTACCATAACATTTTGTTGGCACCATTGCATAGAGGAAGACACATACGACATGCAGGATGTGGGAGACTGCCATGAACTACACCGAGGGAGAACCGACAGATTGTCCGACATGGGCAGAGTGCCTCAACCACCACGGACTTTCATTGAGCAGTGATGCCCAACCTGCACCATCCTGCTAGTGCCAGTACTGTTGGCGGATGGCTGAATGATGCAGGATTGTATGCATGCGGACCGTAATAACAACTGCCCTTAACACCAGATGAACATCGCCACAGACTGCAATAGTGTTGCGACTGATTGTCATGGAGCCATGCTGAATGGCAGCAGGTATTCTTCAGTGATGAGTCTCGCTTTTGTCTTGGTGGTGATGACCAACGCATCTTGCATGTGGAGGCAAAGTGAGCGGTGCCAAGATGAATGGTTTATTGTCATATGTCCACTTGGCCTGGTGTCATGGTATGGGGTGCGATTTCATACAATGCCCATGTCCTGCAACCAGTAGCCGTGCTGTTTGTGGAGCCCTACGCCAGTGCTCTATTCCAACAGGACAACGCTCGTCTTCATGTGGCTGCCATCTCAAGTGCATGCCATGGATACTTTTGCTGTTGGCCACTTTATCACAACTCTGTCCCTATTACAAAATATGCAAGTACTGTGGGCAAATATTCAAGCTGCATGGATAGCATTACAATCCAACACTTCCTTGTGGGTGCAATTTTTTTCTGATGATGAGTGTATGTATATTCATATTTTTCCTCAGTGTACACTAGGTGTCTCAGCATTGTGTGATGTTATGCCATTGAACAAAGGAGTTCCAGTTGTTGAAGCATTGCAATGTTAAAATAGGTACTAAATTGAGCAAGAATTTTTTATAGTTCATTATCAAAAGTGCTTAATCAAAATGTGAAACAGCTATAATTGATAGGGTTGTGCAAATATTCAGTGTGATGAAATGATAATGAAAAATCAGAACTTTCACTTTTGCTTTTGATAAGAAAACTGGTTTCATTGCATCTTCACAGAACCAAAAATTGTCGGTTTAACAAATATTTGAATACTTATTATTAAATGTTTGTTTGATTGACAAAAAATTGAAAATTTTTGTTTAAAAATCTACTAGTTACTGGAGAGCCAAAAAAACTGCTATAGGCGTGCATATGCAAATAACAGAGGTATGGAACCAATCAGAGTAACGCCATGCGGTCGGCAGCACCTATATAAGACAACAAGCGTCTGGCAAAGTTGCTACATCGGTTACTGCTGCTACAATGGCAGTTTATCAAGATTTAAGTGAGTTTGAACGTGGTGTTATAGTCTGCGCACGAGAGATGGGACATAGCATCTCCGAGGTAGCGATACAATTTGGATGTTCGCATACGACCATTTCACGAGCGTACCATGAATATCGGGAATCCGGTAAAACATGAAATCTTCTAACCTCGCTGCAGCCAGAAAAGGATCGTGAATGAACGGGACAAACAACGACTGACGAGAATCATTAAATGTGACAGACATGAAACCCTTTCTTAAATTGGCGCAGATTTAAATGCTGGGGCATCATCAAGTGCCAGCGTGCGAACTATTCAACGGACCATCATTGATATGGGCTTTCGGAGAGCCGAAGGCCCACTCGTGTACTGTTGTTGACTGCACAACACAAAGCTTTACGCCTTGCCTGGGCCTGCCAACACCGCCATTGGACTGTTAATGACTGGAAACACGTTGCCTGGTCTGACGAGTCTCGTTTCCAATTGTATCGGGTGGATGGACGTGTACGGGTATGGAGACATCCTCATGAATCCATGGACCCTTCATGTCAACAGGGGACTGTTCAAGCTGGTGGAGGCTCTGTCATGGTATGGAGCGTGTGCAGTTGGCGTGAAATAGGACCCCTGATACGTCTGGATACGACTCTGACAGGTGACAGATACGTAAGCATCCTGTCCGATCACCTGCACCCATTCATGTCCATTGTGCATTCCGACGGACGTGGACAATTCCAGCAAGAAAATGTGACACCCAACACGTCAAGAGTTGCTACCGAGTGGCTCCCGGATCACTCTTCTGACTTTACGCACTTCCATTGGTCACCTAAATCACCAGACATGAACATTAGTGAGCATATCTGGGATGCCTTGCAACGTGCTGTTCAGAAGAGATCTCCACCGCCTCGCACTCCTATGGATTTGTGGACTGCCCTGCAGGATTCATGGTGTGAATTGCCTCCTGCATACCTTCAGACATTAGTCGAGTCCATGCCACGTCGTCTTGCGGCACTTCTGCATGCTCGCGGGGGCCCTACACGATATTAGGCAGGTGTACCAGTTTTTTTGGCTCTTCAGTGTATATTAATACAGTATTTATAAAATAATCACACAATAATAAACTTGAAATGTTTCCTGAACTGTTGTTAAATATCTTCTTTTTTATGTTTATCAGGTGTTTTATTATAACATTTATAGTAGAGGGGGTGTGAGAAGTACTTTTTCAAATTTTAGATAAGACTGATAAATTTTTTTTTATGTAAAGAATATGCTAATCTGGTGTCAATGCAGTTCATTATTTTTAATATTAATAAACATTTACAAGGCTTCAATTTTCAATTGATTGTAATTTTTATTTAAATCACAAAAAAAAAGTTTTTAACAAAAAATGATTTTAAAAAATGCTTATTTACATGGAAAAAATTTAATGCAAAGTGAGCTATGAAATACATACGCAAGACTAGACAAGAAGCACATACATCCTGACTTTGACCCTTAAGAGCTTCCTTCTAGACATCTACATCTGGTTTTCCACATGTATAGTTGGTGCAAAATGTTGCACAAAATAATAGAATATTTGTAATATTTCCAGTGTTTGCTATTTTAAGTTTTAAAAAATGCTTCTTGATTCTTTTAAGAAAAACGGGTGTAATCTTAATGCTTCCATCCTTAAACATAGTACATAACATAAAACATTGTAATACATGTGGAACATTATTAAATGCATCTGATTGTATCAATACGTGTTGGGTGGAATGCTTGATACATATATTGCTGTATTTTGCATTAGTTTCGTAAGTTTATAAATGGCCAAGTAGTTATGTCGTGCGGCCGCTGACACTTATAAATTTGTTTTGTATTCAATGCTCCGCTGACAAATATTTTTTTATTTTGCATAATAATGTAGAACACAATTTTATTTATACATGCAGTAATTAACTTAAGTAAACGGGTAGCTTCTATCATTTGATGAATAAATATATAGGCTACACAGTTGTTTTCCTAGAAGTACTTTACTTCACTAAAGGTAATGGAAATTTGTCTGTTCCTTGTTCCTGCAATAAAAAATTAAACATTATTATTTAAGATTCGTTGTTTAGGCCTAATGCAATTTTCTGGGCAAATGTAGGTTAATTTGTACTTCATTAATGTATTTATTTAATACTGTAGTTAGTACTGTATGTAATTATTTTACAAACACTCTTCTATACATTTTGTAGGAGTCGTCATAGTGAAATTTATTTAAATGGACTGTTAGTTGGGACTGCTAGGTAACAAATTATCTCATATTTTAAAAGTCGTTTTGATACATCAAATAGTTCCTTTAAAACAAGTAATGTTTTCTACTGCGAACTTGCATATACAATACATTAACCATTCACCGTGTCACCAATATCCCACGTTATGTATTGATGAATGCAATAGTATTTGTTTTATATAAGACAGTTATAAATAATAAAAATATATAGATGCACTTTCTGTAACAACTAACCACCTTAAAAGTCACCATTTATATGAATAGCTTTAATTTCATCATAGATTATTGCAGGCACAATGTGTGTTTGCATATGTCACGTTGCCTGCCGGAACACATGGGAAGAAGAGGAAGAGAGTTGTAGTTAGGTGGTTATTAAAACCCAAGCACTGCTGAGGGAAGTGAGGACTGGTAATGATAGTGCACTTTGAATACGGTTTTAGACACTTGTCAGTAAATTTAGTCATTTCTGTTCGGTAGGAATGCTGTCCGTCAGGAACAATATTGACACTTAACAATAGACTAGCCAAGAAACTTAAAAAAAAAACCCAATTACTGCTGTCACAAAATTTTTTTTAGTCTCTGAGATCCTAAAATTATTTTGAGAAAAAATTAGAATTTTTTTTTTGTTCTCAGCAATTTGTTTTCTAATATTGCTAAGACTTGCATGTCTAAGTTACAGAAAGCCTTCCTTCAGTTAACAATTCACTCATGTAACTTATTCTTGATGTGTGCATAACAGAAATAACATTTCTGAAGAGTTTTGGCTTCCAAAAATATGCAAATGGACAGCAATTCATGTATGCACAGTCTAGTACTTGTCGACAGACGCACACACAAAGGCCGACACATTTTTCATGCGGTTGCGCTATCACAACGTTTTGCTGGTTAGGCCAGGTTCATCCGGTGGCGAGTTGTAGAACATTGCAATATGGTTGAAGGACACTTTTGGTAGTAAACCTAGCAGCCAGGTGGCAAACCAGGGTGTGGCTGGAAAATAAAAAATTTGCAGGTATGGCTGACAAGTAACAACAAAGATTTTGATTCCTGCCACAGCATCAGAGTTGTGAGAGCCCTACCACCTTCAAGCAATAGCTCAGAACTCAGACACTGGGAATTAACTCATCACTTTATAACAAAATCCAGGCAGCCCCGAGGTCTCAATATTAGATAATCGCAGTTCCAAACCATACGAGTCAGCTATACCGGCAAATTTTCAATTTTCCTGCCACACCCTAGTTTGCCCCCTGGCCGCTAGGTTTTCTACCAACTGCACCCTCTCTCCATATTGCAGTGTTCTACAACTCTCCGCCTCATGAAGCTGGCCTAGTCAGCAAAACGTTGCGATCGCGCATCCGCGTAAAAAAATGTGTCGTCCTTCTTTGTGTGTGCGTGTACCTGTTGACAAGTACTAGACAGCGAACTCGTAAATTTCTATCCTTTTATATATATTTGGTAGCCGAGAGACCTACTTAACTCAAATGTTTCTATTTTTGAAGTTTTATTGAATTGTACGACAGACTGATGGTGCCACATATTTAATTTAATATTTCAAATAGAGTTTATTTGACATTCTGCTGCAATATGTTTGATAATACATTTTTAAAAATCGTGTTAAAATTTTGGGGTGTTTATTTCAGTTTCTTGAAATTTAATGACATATTTTTCATTTTCATTTAGTTAAAACAGAAACTCACAATTACAGAACTCTAGTAGTTCAGTCACCATACACACTGAAATGCGCTCTGTGTGCAGGGAGGCGGGTGCAGGTTCATCCGTTACAACTGCAGCGTGACGGACACTCGTTTGGGCTGGGTGTTGGTGCACCCTGGCAGACTGACCCACTACCACGAGGGTCTCCTCGTCACCAACGGCACTCGCTACATCATGGTGTCGTTCGTCGACCCTTGACCTCCAGCGGGAGGACTTAATGCTCCAGCTAACAGCATCAGTTGTGAAATCACTGCCCCGGAAGTGCACAAGTGTAAACGTTGGGTTTTTTTTTATTTCAAAGTGTTACCCACTCACCGCAGTAGACAACAGTGGTAAGCTTCAAGAAAGAGCCTCGTAGTGTTTTAAATATTTGATACTCTGTAGATTGGTGTAGGCAGTTTCAGAGAAACAGATGGATGCTGCAGTTATATTATTTCCAGGCACAATGAGAATGTATTTTGTGAGTGAGAAACAATTGCAGCTATGTAAAATTTGTTTTGTGCCACTGGAAAAATTTTTACTTTCGATTTTATTAATACTGCCTTTTCAAAAATATTAAACAGAAATTTAAAAAAAAAATACATATGCCAAACAAATTTTTAGAATACAGTACATATTTATTGCATTTCATGCACAGGTTGTACATTTTAAGTTCATGATTCATTTTTTTAAAAAGTATTATCATTATACTTTCTTCTTTTTGGGCCAAATCTGCCAAACTGCATGTTTTTTTTAAGACTCATTACATTTCTTCTACTACAATTTATTATAGCTATAATTTTGGGTGCTAAAAGGATTCATGTTCCTAACATATTGTAATTCTAGCTTACTAAGCTGTGCATTTAATGCAAAACACTAAAGCTCATCAGTGGATTGTATTTTTGCATGTTTCCAGTTTTATATTTCATATACTATATATTTATGTGTTCGTATTTAATATTTTATTTTATATTGCTGTTTCACAGATATGGAAACATGTGTCTCAATTGTATTGTACATATTAACTTTTTTGAACATAAACGTATAAAAAAGATCTACATAGTGGTATATAATTTATTTCCCTTCTATGTTTTCAGTACTGTAGTATTTTGTTTTTTGGTATTTACCATATTTTATTGCATATAAGTCGCACATTTTATTTTAAAAAATTTATTGTAAACTAGCAGTGTGACCTATAAGTGAGAAAAATGATTAAAGTGCTGGGAAAAAAAATAGTATGAAATTTCAACTCAGGTTATTTTTACTTACAAACTAAACAATACACATTTTAAAAATATCACTGAATAATTAATTCTTTAAGTATTTACAGAAAAAAATTGTGTTTGCCGCTGTCATAATATAATATAGCTGGATACAACCCTTCCAGACCTGCAAGAAAAAAAATTGAATATAAATTACATGGGCAAACTGTTTAACTTCATTTAAAAACAATATTTCTATGAAGGATAATCAAACTTACCATATTTATACGTCGTCGTCGTCGGAAGAATCAGAATAGCCACTTCCACCATGGCTGCTGCATGTTGAAACATCGCCATCACTCTGCCACATATCGTCATCTTCTATTCCATCTAGCGAATTTTGATATTCCTGTCTTCATAAAACTTTTAGCAATGAGTTCATCAGAGATGAGGGACCAACTCGTTGCAACCCACCCACATATTTGTTCCGGCGACAGCCGTTTCACTCTTCCTGTTGGCGTATGCTCCCTGTCTGCACTGGCAATCCATTCACCATACAAACGACACAGATTGTCTTCAAAGGGCTTATAGATGCACACGTCCAATGACTGCAGAATCGACATAATGTCACCTTGAATAACAACCATCTCAGTTTTTCCTTAATTTAACAGTTTCTTTACAGGCTCCACCAGGTGCCCTCGGAAACTGTCCAAAACCAACAAAACTGGTTGTTTAAGTAATGCTCCAGGCCGGTTATTCCACACACACTGCACCCAGTCCTTCATTAAAGTTTCATCCATCCAGCCTTTATCTTGCACACACACATGTACATCACGCGGGAACTTTCCTTTTGGCAACGTTTTTCACTTGAAAATTATATATGGCTGTAATTTCCTCCCGTCTGCTGTATTGCCAACATCACTGTACACCGTAATTTTTCATTGCCGGTTGTTTTCACCATTGCACTTGAGGATCCTTCTTCAGCTATTGTGGAATTCCTTGGCATATCGGAAAAAAACTGCGTTTGGTTAGCGTTGCCGATTTGTGACAGCAAATATTGCTGTGGTTTTCCTCTTCTCAATCACAAACTTGTGGAAGTTTAATACCTTGTCAGTATAATCATCAGGCAGCTTCTGACAAACTGATTTTCTCCTTCGCATTGACAAATTATTGCATCTCATAAAACACACGACCCAGCCAATCGAAGCTTTGAAGCGACTGTTATCGATTTTCTTCTCTCATGCGATTTGCCAAGCCTTTACTTGCAGCATGTCGTAGGAAATTGCAAGTCCATTATTTTGTTTTTCGCGTACATATTCAAGCACACCTGCATCAATTTCCGGGAACTTGCCTCGCTTAGCCTCCCGAAATACTTTTTTTTTTTCACGTTTGTATTGCTAAGTTAAGTTTTCTGCTTCCTCCATCCCCGCACTAACTTTACATTTACTCTGAATTCACGGCCTGTGACTCGATTTCGATAATCTTCAGTGATCAAAATCACTTTCAGTTTGAAACCTGCGGTGTAAGTACTTCGCTTTTCAATCACGAAACTCTGTCACACTTCATCACTCCCACAACATCAAAACAACACTAGGTGCAGCGCAAAGACAATCTAAGAGAAAGACCTGTAAGTTATGGCTAATTTTTCGTATCCAAGAAGCAACGCTAATGTGCTGCTATCTCTGTACATTAGGGCTGAGCCGATACCGGTGCCGATATATCGAAACCGCCCGATATCATAATTATCGGAATTGTTTGCAATTCATGTTTAAATCGCAGATATTATAACCAATATTTTGCCCTAAGAATCTAAGATGATGCTGTTTTCATCTTGCCATAATTGGAGTGGATTAGCGCACTATTTGGTTTTATTAAAGTAATAACTATTTTTAAATTGGTTTTTACTAAAGTACTTAACTGGCTGTGTTTATTTATAAAGCAAAATTATGCACGTTTTGCATGATTGTTTATAAAACATGTATACAACAAAACAATAGTAGCCACCATTTGCGTTTACTGAATTTTATCTCTAGGCAAGCTTGCCGCATGAACAAAACTTAACATTTAATCAGTCTAACACATACTTAATATTAACAATAATTAATATTTGCGATTACCTCCATAAATATTTTGTCTTAGTAGTTTCATGTCCAACCGCGAACACGACGACGCATAAAAAAATTATGTAATCTTGTAATGTTGGTTACATGCTGCAGATTACTGCCGCCGCCATTGATTTGTTTGCTGTTGCTGTAGTAATGTGACGGTGTTAGGTTAGGGAACAAACATGGTGAAATTTGTGCCAGCAAAAAACAAATAATATGGCTGAAAGGAAAAGTGACGTGTGGAATTTTTTTACCCTAAGCAACACGCAAGAATGTTTGCAATATTTGCAAATGTTTGGTTTCGAGAGGCGGTACATCATCGAGGTTTTATAGTACCACAAACTTAAAACGGTACCTTGAGTGTACGCACCCTTTGAGGTGGAAGAGCTTCAAATTACAACAGTTTCCTCGTAGACCTGTTGTACAACTCTAAATACAACTTTCTGGCAGATAACGATTGTGTGGCTACATGTTCATCTAACCCTGAAAGCTCAATAAAATTTTTTTCATAAAAATATTACTTTAAATTAAATTACATGTTTATAAGTTATTTATTTTTTCCAATAAATATATCACTTCTGACAGTCAAGACTGCATCTGGAGCACTATCTCTGTACATTCCAAATGAACAAAGTCCAATGAACTTGCGGCGCACTGTGACTGCGCCGTATGCCTTTAGCTACGCTTGGCAACACAGCTTGCTTGCAAGGACACAGCTGCTACACGACCTTTGCCAAGGTCGCATGAATCAGCCATCCGAGGTGCAGGCCGTGTTGTACAGGATGTACAACCACAAAAATGAGCGCAACCTATAATAAATATATATATATATATTTTTTTTTAACATCTCTTGAAAATAAGGGTGTGACCTATAAGTGCAGGCGACTTCTATGCAATGGAATGTGGTAAAGTATTATTTTAGAAGTAAAGTTTCCTACGAATTTTGCCAAATTTTTTTTAAAAATATTTTATAGGTGTTGAACATTTCAAGTATACACTGAAGCCGATGGGAAATCATGTTCTAGCTTCCATTTTCAGTTTAATTGCAATTCTGATCTGATGATTGCACAAAAAGCTTGCAGGTGCAATTATTTCTTAGTTATTATATACCGTACATAATGTGCTTGTGTAAATGCAAACATTTGAGTAGTGCAAGCTCCCAAAAGCCAGGAAACTGTGTGTTTATAGTTTAATTCACATTATTTCCTTTATATTTATTTTATGGATTATAAGAAGAAGAAAATTTCAGGCTGGGCTTATTGTAGGGATTTACAATGAATTGCTTTAAAAGTTTATTTAAAGCATATCTCCCCCCCCCCTCTCTCTCTCTCTCTAGCTCTGTCTGTGTGTGTGTATGTGTGCATGTGTATAATGGTAACTAAAGATGTGCTTGTGTGTTAATACTTATTTGCATGGGAGATGGAATGTGTCAACAGCAAATTTAAAATGGCAGTTTGAAAGTACATACATATTTTTTTGAGGACTGTATTTCCTAGAAGGTGAAGCTTGGTANCAAATTTAAAATGGCAGTTTGAAAGTACATACATATTTTTTTGAGGACTGTATTTCCTAGAAGGTGAAGCTTGGTAGACTGGTAGATGGTAAAATGTAAGAAAACTGTGTTTTAACCAGAGTAATGCTGAGGTAAATTGGTGGCCAACAAAGCTAGATTTCAAAGGTTGTTACCTTGAATTGTTTAGTGACTGGAAACAAAAGAGGATTAGAAATAAGAGCTTGTTTGATTGAAAATATTTTAATTTACATATGGATTTTTATCACCCTATTTTGGTGTCTTTCTTCTCTGAACACAGGAATTGGAAACAGTAGAAAGTTGAGTTGGTTGCACTTCACACATATAATCAAAAAGAGTTGACCATTTGGTAAAGGAAATAAGGCTGAATCACCACCATATGGTATTTTTTTTTTGTGGTTATAAGTGGTGATCAGGGGTGTGCAAAGCTTGAAACTTCAAAATGTTTTCATAAAAATTACTTAATTTGCATTTGCTTTGAAATAAAAATATATATTCATAATGTTAGAAGCTTCAACGTCATTTACAAATTCACCATTGGAAGTTGTAGTTTTCAGCGCATATTTCCCAGTGTGCTGGAATCTGGAAAATGCAGTTTATGCTCAAAATATCAATACCGCTGCATTACATGAAAATATTTCAAACATATTAATATTAAGGTTTCTTTATTTCAAGAATTTCTTATTTAATAAGGGGGGGCTGCGGTAGTGTAGTGGTTAGACTACTTGCCTCCTACTAAGTGAACCTGGTTTAATTCCTTCTGGATTTTTGCATGTCAAATCGTGGACAGTGCCGCTGGTTGGAGAGTTTTCTCATTTCCCCCGCCCTTGCATTCTGACGCTTCTTCATATTCATCTCGCTTCACCCTCGTTAGCTCTCAAGACCTCGATGTTAATAGTTACCCAATTCTCTTCACTCACTCTTATTTAATAAACAGGCCTATGAGCTATGCTAACTGTAAACAAACACTGTTCAATGGTTGCAGCAACAAAGTGAAGATGTTTGGTACAATGGATGGTTTCTCTGAACGACTCACTTGTGACACCAAACAGGTCATCTAAAAGCAAGTACTCACATTCTTGGTCACAGATTCCTAAATGGCTTTGAGTAAGAACATGCTCAAATACAGTATTTTATGTTATCCAGAGTTTTATCACACCATTTTATCTATTGCTTTGCATGCAGATGCGCAGTTAAAAAAAAAGTTTTGTTGCCATGTATGTATTGTCGCAATTTAGTACCATAACTTATTTGTAGAGTTACTGTAACTGAGATGCTAAAATTCGAATAACGTGTGGGATTATTTCAAAGAGTTTAGTCATGATTTATGGTAACTTCTCTTTGTGCACATCTGTTGGTGGAGTGAATAACGAAACGCATGGTGCATTAATTCTTAAATCAATCGTGCATGCTCTTGCTGTTACTCGCTTTACGTTTTGTGTGCTTAGATTGCAACGTTATCTGATTAATTCAAACACAACTTATAAAATGCTGCTAGTAATATTTTGTGTAGTTACTGTATGTCAACTCCATGTGGTCAAATATTCAACCGACATCAAACCATGCTGGTTTTTGAGTATGTTACCACTTGTAATTTTTCTTGCTAATGACCATTACTTGCCATGATAGAGAGAACTAGGACCTGTACAGACAGATGTGTTCGCTGCACGAAATGAGTTTTCATACTCAAGTTAGCTCAGTGTTTATTAAGGTGGAGCACAAGAGTATGTAAATTTTTTTTTTTTTTCTTATTTACAATTGTAATAGGGGGGGATCGGTGCCTTATACTAATGGTAAAATANCAAATCTAAAATGGCAGTTTGAAAGTACATACATATTTTTTTGAGGACTGTATTTCCTAGAAGGTGAAGCTTGGTATACTGGTAGATGGTAAAATGTAAGAAAACTGTGTTTTAACCAGAGTAATGCTGAGGTAAATTGGTGGCCAACAAAGCTAGATTTCAAAGGTTGTTACCTTNTAAGAAAACTGTGTTTTAACCAGAGTAATGCTGAGGTAAATTGGTGGCCAACAAAGCTAGATTTCAAAGGTTGTTACCTTGAATTGTTTAGTGACTGGAAACAAAAGAGGATTAGAAATAAGAGCTTGTTTGATTGAAAATATTTTAATTTACATATGGATTTTTATCACCCTATTTTAGTGTCTTTCTTCTTTGAACACAGGAATTGGAAACAGTAGAAAGTTGAGTTGGTTGCACTTCACACATATAATCAAAAAGAGTTGACCATTTGGTAAAGGAAATAAGGCTGAATCACCACCATATTGTTTTTTTTTTTTTTGTGGTTATAAGTGGTGATCAGGGGTGTGCAAAGCTTCAAACTTCAAAATGTTTTCATAAAAATTACTTAATTTGCATTTGCTTTGAAATAAAAAAAAATATTCATAATGTTAGAAGCTTCAACGTCATTTACAAATTCACCATTGGAAGTTGTAGTTTCCAGCGCATATTTCCCAGTGTGGTGGAATCTGGAAAATGCAGTTTATGCTCAAAATATCAATACTGCTGCATTACATGAAAATATTTCAAACATATTAATATTAAGGTTTCTTTATTTCAAGAATTTCTTATTTAATAATGGCGGGGAACAAACACTGTTCAACGATTGCAGTAACAAAGTGAAGATGTTTAGTACAATGGATGGTTTCTCTGAACGACTCACTTGTGACACCAAACAGGTCATCTAAAAGCAAGTGCTCACATTCTTGGTCACAGATTCCTAAATGGCTTTGAGTAAGAACATGCTCAAATACAGTATTTTATGTTATCCAGAGTTTTATCACACCATTTTATCTATTGCTTTGCATGCAGATGCGCAGTTAAAAAAAAAGTTTTGTTGCCATGTATGTATTGTCGCAATTTAGTACCATAACTTATTTGTAGAGTTACTGTAACTGAGATGCTAAAATTCGAATAACGTGTGGGATTATTTCAAAGAGTTTAGTCATGATTTATGGTAACTTCTCTTTGTGCACATCTGTTGGTGGAGTGAATAACTAAACGCATGGTGCATTAATTCTTAAATCAATCGTGCATGCCCTTGCTGTTACTCGCTTTACGTTTTGTGTGCTTAGATTGACACGTTATCTGATTAATTCAAACACAACTTATAAAATGCTGCTAGTAATATTTTGTGTAGTTACTGTATGTCAACTCCATGTGGTCAAATATTCAACCGACATCAAACCATGCTGGTTTTTGAGTATGTTACCACTTGTAATTTTTCTTGCTAATGACCATTACTTGCCATGATAGAGAGAACTAGGACCTGTACAGACAGATGTGTTCGCTGCACGAAATGAGTTTTCATACTCAAGTTAGCTCAGTGTTTATTAAGGTGGAGCACGAGAGTATGTAAATTTTTTTTTTTTCTTATTTACAATTGTAATAGGGGGGGATCGGTGCCTTATACTAATGGTAAAATAAGTGTTATTTTTTAATTAATTCGGTTAACATCTTCTGCCTCCGCACTAGCCTCAAAATTTTAGATTTTATTGAAAAATCTCAGTATTTTTAGTGGCACAATATTCAGCTTAAATTAATAGTAAAAGGGTATAAATTATATGCAATATAAAATTCAGACATTTATTAATAAACTTTAATCGAAAGTACAAAAAAAAATACAAGGTAATTATTTTTTTTTAATTGTCAATTTGCTCGAAAATCTCTCTTTGTCTCAAATTTAGGCATTTTCTTTCGCGATTCCAATTTGGCTTTTATGGCCCCTAGTCGTGTTTTTTTAGTACATTGAGCAGTGGCAGCTTCTGTCGTCATCTTCACAGCCCGTTCAACAGCTTGAGTATGGCACGGAAGTCGTAACATCAGTTCACCCTCACCACCAGATTGTACGAAATATTGAATTTCTTGGTCAGAGAAGATTTTCATAATCGGAGGTTCAGTTAGTATTTCCTGCCAATTTATCAGATCAATATATGTTGATGCATTGAAATTTATAGACGGCACTTCAAACAATCTTGGTGTGGAAGGCTGAGGCATACTGCGTGTCTTTAATATGCGACAGGCTGCCAGTTCACGAATGTGTTTCTTTTCGTCGGTAATCATTGCAAGTAGAATACTCTCTGGATGTGCAAAATAGCCATTACGTTGAATGACAGGATCGATTACCTTTTTCAGGTCTTCTGGCAGGTATCTGGAGGCTAAAATAATGTAGAAAAGATGTCGCGTACCATCTTTGCACGATGGTTTATTCTTAATAAGGAACCAAGATGGAGCATAAACTTTTACTACAAATGTAGCTAAAGTTATCAAATTTTCCGATGGCGTCGCTGTTGCCACATACAGACGGAGTATTCTGTTGGCACGTGTAAGCCAACGGGCATGTGACATTTTGCCTGGAGATTTATTCGCCAGATCTTCAGGGAAATCACCTGATAGTACAGCTGTCACAATCTTGTGCAAGTACTGTTGATCTGTACTCAAATCTTGGGCCATTCCTGGAAGCATTTCTCCTTCGATGCGTTGAAATTTTTTAATAGGCAATTGTTCACAAGTTTCGAGCGCTTTACCCAATGTTCCACTGTAAGACTTAGGTCCCGAAGTACACCCGTCAAGATGGAGAAACAAGTGCCTTAGAGGCAGTTCGTTCAAATGTAGTAAACAAATTATCCACTGTAGTGGTTTTTGTAGCCTTTTTTCAAGCAGTCTTATAATACCGCCATACTTTCCAGTATTTACATTCGTTCCGTCACAACCGATGGCCATAAGATGATGTTCGGCAATGCCTTCTTCTGATAGAAACTCGGTTATGGCATTTTCTATTCCTTTAGCGGAACCAACGTGAGGTACTACGTACCCCAAGTAAATAGATCCTGGCTCTTGAATTAGTGAGATGTGCTCCTCAACAGTCATACTCCTGTAGCATTTACCACCTTTTTGGATAATTTTCACAGTTTTGTCTTTTCTTCCATCAAAGTACAAAGCAGAAACTTCTGGAACGGTGACCTCTTCCAATAACTTTTGTCGAGTTTTAGTTCTCTCTCTTCGTAGCTTATGTCTGTCAATGACCTCAACATCTGACCCAATGTCAAACAAAAGTGATGACGCAATCGCTGCTGCTGCCCTATCTGACACTCCATACCTGTCGCAAGTTTTGGATAACGTAGGAAAGTCCACGCATGAGGACTTTTTCCTTTTCTTTTCAGGAACGCCTACGTTTATGGTGCTGTCTGTACTGCTACGCCTTTCGGACGCCGACGATACTGGAGAAGTACTAAGTTCTAAAATAGCTGACGTAGAACTAGTAGTCAATGATGTGCTTGGGCGGTTCTCTCGTTTCTGTCTTCTCGTTAAGGTCTTTTGCATTTTTTTCGTAACAGTTACGTCGATTCCACCTATTACCATATTTCGAGAGGTCCGCTGATCAGTTATAAAGGTTTGTTCTTGTTTAGGGACCTTTCTATCCTTCGTACAGGTACATTGAGCGAATTTCTTGCACTTGCAAGCTGCAATATCAAAAAGTATCTTACTGTTTTGACGAAAACTTTTTAATTCTTCCGGGGAGAGTCTCTTGATAGACTTAAGTAGATTTTTGCACTTTAGATGGTATGCTTTCAACATCTGTACGACTCTTGTGCTTGTAACTGTTGGAATAGATGCAGTTTGCCATATATTTATAATCCTTGATGTCACAATATCTGCTATTTCTGAAAATGTGGGCTCTTTTGCAGTTTCCAGTTGTAATTTTAGTTGATGTCTCGTCCATTCGTAGTACTTCATTACATCTTCATAAGTAGGAAGAACGTTCAATTTAATCTCCCGAGTATCTCCAAAAAGAGGACATTTGAATGCACTCCGAGTTCTTTCCATGTTTCATACACAACAAAATGGCGCAAATGTATTAAGTAACTGGGCGCGCGGCCGTTCACTTCGACACACAATAGCACACTGACGCGACGACACGTGTGACGTCAAATTGTCTCTCCGCGCGCTTCCCCAANGCGACGACACGTGTGACGTCAAATTGTCTCTCCGCGCGCTTCCCCACTCCGTTTATTTGAAGTAAATAACTTAGAATGAGGGTTTTTTTTTGTATTGTGTCGAAAATAGCTGTTGTTGCAACATATCAATAAAATAAAATAGGTGTATGTATTAAAATTTCACATATTTACATGGCGTCAAACTCAAGACAAAAATCCTCTTTTTTCAAATATGCAATGACTTTGCGGAGGCAACTACTCTTAGTTAATTCAAGTTATATTTTGCATGAATTAATTTAAGTCTAAAAGGCACCTACTTTTCACTATTACATGACCGTAAAAGGAAAAAAAAAATTTTGCTCCACCCTAGTGTTTATGCTGTTGTGTGACTAGCAGATAATGAATCTGTACTTTNAAAAGGAAAAAAAAAATTTTGCTCCACCCTAGTGTTTATGCTGTTGTGTGACTAGCAGATAATGAATCTGTACTTTTGGTGTATTGTTGTAATATTCCTTTGATAATTAATTATTATTTCGATAATACAGACTGTGATTTTTACATATGAATCTAATGGAAATGGATTAGTAATTTCTGTGATACTCAATGTTTACNAATAATACAGACTGTGATTTTTACATATGAATCTAATGGAAATGGATTAGTAATTTCTGTGATACTCAATGTTTACACTTTATTTGACCATTGAGAAATGTTCATATATGCCCATCCAAGGTATCTTTTATTCAGAAGATTATTTTGTCCATTGAAATCATTTGATTTTTCATTTAAGGAATGTTTTAGTCTCATAACAAAGAAGACTTTATATGAATAAATGCACTTTTACTGCCATTTTCAGGTTTTTGGGGGGTAAAAATGGCTTATTTTGATTTTACAAAGGTAGTGATTTTTATAAAGCCACTCCCATGAACTGTGATGCTTCATAAAATTTGGAATTTATTGTAGTGATTTTGGCACAGTTTTTTTATGTTAAGAAATGTGTCTTGGTGAGAAATGCAAATCATACACTGCTGTCCATTAAAATTGCAGCAACAAGAAGGATGCACCTGAAGGATCAGACTTTGGGTAAATGCATAGAGCAGGGTAGGACAATGATGTCATTAGTTGTTCAGCTGAGTGNCACCTGAAGGATCAGACTTTGGGTAAATGCATAGAGCAGGGTAGGACAATGATGTCATTAGTTGTTCAGCTGAGTGGCACAACATGTGCGCCAATGGCAACACTGATAAGTGGAATTAAGTAGAGGTCAGAGAGTAACAGATAGGTAGTGGTACTGTGTTTCCCGCCATTTGTGTGCACAGATGGAGTGAGCATGCTGCATTGAAGAACATGACNCACCTGAAGGATCAGACTTTGGGTAAATGCATAGAGCAGGGTAGGACAATGATGTCATTAGTTGTTCAGCTGAGTGATACAACATGTGCGCCAATGGCAACACTGATAAGTGGAATTAAGTAGAGGTCAGAGAGTAACTGATAGGTAGTGGTACTGTGTTTCCCGCCATTTGTGTGCACAGATGGAGTGAGCATGCTGCATTGAAGAACATGACNAGATAGGTAGTGGTACTGTGTTTCCCGCCATTTGTGTGCACAGATGGAGTGAGCATGCTGCATTGAAGAACATGACAACCATACAAACAGGTTCCCCGCCTTTGACCGCAGGAGAATTGTGTCCTAATGGGATGGTGGATGATCCTACCATGAAATTGGTTTCTCATGTTGGAAGAAATGCAACCACAGTGAAGCAAAGATCGAATCAAATGTTCGAGGAGGTGCTGGCTAAGCGACGTGCAGGAAGCCAACAGCCTTGTCGCACCAAGAAGCACTGCAGACATGTAGTGCGTGTGGTGATTACGGATTGCACAACCACATCAAACAAACTGCTTACCACATAGCCTATGGCCGCAGTGGTGTGTGGAATATCAAGCCTGAAGGGATGAGTGGCATGCCATTGTCTTCTCTGACTAATCCAGCTTCTGCTTGCAGCGCCACAATGTTCACATCCCTGTCTGGTGGCACCGTGGCGCAGGCCTGGTTGAGTCCAGAATCATGTGTCGTCATACTGGCCCAGCACCCGGAGTTATGGTGTGCAGTGCCATCAGATGCTGCTCGCACCTAGTCCACCTCTTTGGTACACTTACCACCAATTGTTATATCTCAGAGGTGTTGGAGTCTGTTGTTGTTCCCTATCTTCAAGCCAGCCTGGGACCCTGTACCAACAGGACAGTGCAGGACCCCATGTGGCACACATTGTTAGATAGCACCTGGATGACCACCTTGTTACTCTGCCTCCTTGACTTATGCATTCACCAGATCTCTCGCCCATCGTAAACACGTGGTCCATGGTCGGACGATGACTGGCCCGCCACAAGACACTCGCAGCAACAACGGATCAACTTCGGGCACGCGTTGAAGCAACTTGAGCAGAGATACCCCAGACGGACATCCAAAGTCTCTTCCTAACAATGCCACAGTGCGTAACAGCGGTTATTGTTGCCGATGGTAAGGCCACACAGTACTGATATTCCAGTTTTGATTAGAATCCGCTAATATTTTATGACTTCAATTCATGTTTGATTAAAAATCTCAAATTTTGCATTTGTACATCCTTTGTATCTAACAAAAAATGCTGAAAGCTTGCCAGAGGTGTTTGCCATTAAACTGTAAATCATGCTACCTGAACGTGTCTCACTGTTGGACTTTTCATAGGAAGCAACATTTGTGCTTCTATTCACAAAGATAACCAGCCAATTTTGAAGACTTCAAGACTTGGTTACCTTATAACATAATTTTTGACTAGAATATCCTGCATTCTTGAACATGTTGCATAAGATGTGACTTATGGGAGTACATAATTTTGAGTGACTAACCTGGCTANATATCCTGCATTCTTGAACATGTTGCATAAGATGTGACTTATGGGAGTACATAATTTTGAGTGACTAACCTGGCTAAGGTGAGTGATAATTGCACTGCACAATTGGCATCAAAGAAGTAGAAACCATCAAAATCATTGATCTTTGTTGTTGATATTTGAAGTTGCTTTTTGAACTCTATCATTACTGTCTTGTGCAAACAAAGAATGGAAAAACTTTTATGGAATTTTTTATAAGTTTAATATATTTTCATTCAAGAGTTAAAATTGTTCAGATTCTCCAGTGCTAAAAAAGAGAAAACCAGGCATTTACTAGTAGAGAACCCAGCAGAACAGCAATGCAAGTAAAACAATTGGCACTTGGTTTATGCCTGGGAGATGGTCAATTTCCTCTTGCTTGATATCAGTTTTGACTCCACACATGTCCTCTAAACGAAGAGAAAAAAAGTGCAGAAAAGAGAAGAACAAATGACCACCTAAAAGTGCAATTGTTTCTGCACTAGTCGTACCAGAGGAATGTGCACTACACCGTACACCACTCCACAAACAAATTTGAAGGGAGGGTGGTTTTGTTTGCCTCCCCTTTACAAAGCTGGGAGGTAACGAGTCAAAGAAGTTCTGGGCAATACAAGTTGCAGCTGAAGGTAAATGTCAAGTGTTTTTGCCTTCCCTCACAAAGGTTGAAAATTTGACCCTTGATGGAGTGTCTTATTTGCCTCTCAACCATCGGCCAAGAGAGGGAGGGCATAAGGATGCTGTGCTGGATTCTAGGAAACCAGATCTCCTGTGTGGCATGTATGGAGAAGAAGCAATATTGCACCAAGCAACAGCCAAGCATACCTGAAGGTAGACAAAGGTGATTGCAAAGCACTTCATCCCCGCTCGCAAGGCATGTAAATGGAGGAAGCAAGGTAGTACTGTGCCGAGGAATGGCAGAACAGGGCAGAGGAGAGCACAATGGATGGTGTGTTATTGTATTTTGATAGGCGGTATACTCCTTGTTACTGGATGATTGCATAAACAACCAATTTAAATTACATCTGTACCATTTACAGGTAATGTATAGCAAGTACCTATTGAGATCATAATTAATGTTAGTGACACCAANATATCCTGCATTCTTGAACATGTTGCATAAGATGTGACTTATGGGAGTACATAATTTTGAGTGACTAACCTGGCTAGGGTGAGTGATAATTGCACTGCACAATTGGCATCAAAGAAGTAGAAACCATCAAAATCATTGATCTTTGTTGTTGATTTTTGAAGTTGCTTTTTGAACTCTATCATTACTGTCTTGTGCAAACAAAGAATGAAAAAACTTTTATGGAATTTTTTATAAGTTTAATATATTTTCATTCAAGAGTTAAAATTGTTCCGATTCTCCAGTGCTAAAAAAGAGAAAACCAGGCATTTGCTAGTAGAGAACCCAGCAGAACAGCAATGCAAGTAAAACAATTGGCACTTGGTTTATGCCTGGGAGATGGTCAATTTCCTCTTGCTCGATATCAGTTTTGACTCCACACATGTCCTCTAAACGAAGGGAAAATATTAACATTTGTATTTAACAAGGGTTATTTTTTTATCACCCTGCAGATAAGAATGGGATGTGATACTGGCATAGAGAATGCGTCACTCATGCAACAGACTTAGGCCGTATCCAAAATAACAAATTAATTATTTTTTAATTTTTAGTTTTGTAAGTTTCAATTTGGATGTTGTTGACAGTCATTTGTTAAACATTCATGGCAACACATTTTTACATTAACAGTGAAATTTTTTTTTATCTAAATTTAATGCTTAAAATGGACGTAATCTTTCTACAATCATTACTGGAATGTGGTGAATATGTTAAAAAATAAGAAAATAATAAATTATGCAATAACAACTTTTAAAAAAATTTGTTGCGAAATACATAAAGAAAGCGCAACACTTGTCTTTTAAAAAATGTTTTAATTACACATTTGCGTATGTGTTTTCAACGTCAAAACCGATATGGCGCCGATTTTTGTCATTTTGTATTTTTGCTATCATCTGCTAGATACAAAATACGAAATACCAAATCAAATGTGTCACGATTTTTGTATACAAAATCCGGTCACGTAATGATTTTGTCAACAAAATCTGCCATTTCTGACACAGCCTTAACCCTACCACACATCACAAGGTACCTATTTCGTCACATAATGGTCACACCATAATTTTTAAGTGCAGAAAAGAGAAGAACAAATGACCACCTAAAAGTGCAATTGTTTCTGCACTAGTCGCACCAGAGGAATGTGCACTACCCCGTACACCACTCCACAAACAAATTTGAAGGGAGGGTGGTTTTGTTTGCCTCCCCTTTACAAAGCTGGGAGGGAACGAGTCAAAGAAGTTCTGGGCAATACAAGTTGCAGCTGAAGGTAAATGTCAAGTGTTTTTGTCTTCCCTCACAAAGGTTGAAAATTTGACCCTTGATGGAGTGTCTTATTTGCCTCTCAACCATCGGCCAAGAGAGGGAGGGCATAAGGATGCTGTGCTGGATTCTAGGAAACCAGATCTCCTGTGTGGCATGTATGGAGAAGAAGCAATATTGCACCAAGCAACAGCCAAGCATACCTGAAGGTAGACAAAGGTGATTGCAAAGCACTTCATCCCCGCTCGCAAGGCATGTAAATGGAGGAAGCAAGGTAGTACTGTGCCGAGGAATGGCAGAACAGGGCAGAGGAGAGCACAATGGATGGTGTGTTATTGTATTATGATAGGCGGTATACTCCTTGTTACTGGATGATTGCATAAACAACCAATTTTAATTACATCTGTACCATTTACAGGTAATGTATAGCAAGTACCTATTGAGATCATAATTAATGTTAGTGACACCAAANAATTACATCTGTACCATTTACAGGTAATGTATAGCAAGTACCTATTGAGATCATAATTAATGTTAGTGACACCAAAAAAAGGCTTTGTGAATGTTGTTTTGTCAAGTATCTAACCTATGATACACATAATAGTTGTGCCCCAAATTTTCAAGGACGTTTTCAGTACTACAAAATGTGCTATCATTATGTGATGAAATACTGTAAATGTCTTCCAGTCAGTCATCATTGATTAGTAAGCAGGTAGACATATTCCAACATAATTGATGCAGTCTCTTAACGTGAACTGTCTGCTGTAATTTCCTGTCATTTTGTGTAAAAGCTGAAATTCATTGTTGTTTATGACGACAAGGTTATGAGTGAGGGCTGTGTGAAAGCATGTTGAAGGCATCCAAGAGAGTAGTCTGTAGTGAAGAAAGATGTTGACACATTTGAATGAGGTAATTTGTGAAAGAAATATATTCACAATATGCGAGCTGTCTGTTAACTTTCCTCAAATTCTTTGGATCAGCTCTCATTATCTTTATAACCATTGCCAGCCTCCTCTGATGAAGGCATAGGAAAACTTGTGCCACATTATAAGTGCCTTAAACCGTATGGCAGTTATGAGGAAAACGTACCAGGGATGTACTTGTAAGTTCAATGCAGTGAATTTTTTTAATATTCATAGCTGATTTTTATTCCAGCATTCATAGAGGCCGGGAAAAAAAAAGAGCCTTTGTATGTTATTGGGCCGTACACAGAAAGACAAAGACAATGGAATGCCCGTGATTATAGTGAGCTGGAAACCATTTGGGTACTGACTTGGTGCTGTTACGGGAAGAGACGGGGAAGCAGTGTGGAACAGAGTAACCAACCTCTCAAATAAGCAACCGAGTGGTGTAAATGAGAGGTATTGCTTTCAGTAGCCACCTCCGCACAAACTTCACCACAATCTGATGGTAGCTTATTTAGTGGGTTGTTCCTCCTACACCAGCACTGCCCCCTGTGTTGGTTGTGCCAATAGCAGCATTGCGGACACGTGCAAAGAGGCCAGGCATTACTCTTAACAACAAACAATAATGTGACTTTGTTGCAACAGCCTGTGTGTTGTTCCTGCCCATCTCCACATTAATAGCCGCCTTGAGATGAATCATCTGTACAGGTCATTGTTGGGATTTTTCTCTTGAAAGTTGTTACTTCACAGCTGTCATTCGCTATCTACCGTGTATTACCTCTTAGAGTCAGTGGGCATCTTGAACCATTGCCACTGCCAACACCATTGTTGAACTCGCAGAGGGAATATGGGATGAAGAGTGTATGACGGCTGTGCCGTAACCAGAGCTTACGTGTCCCAATATGTGACCGCCTTTTTGTCGCTATATCTTTCAAAATAGNTGACGGCTGTGCCGTAACCAGAGCTTACGTGTCCCAATATGTGACCGCCTTTTTGTCGCTATATCTTTCAAAATAGTGTGACTTGGACTAAGGTTTACACACTGTTTATATTACATATAATTATGTTTTGAAAAGGTACTACACTGTCTCTGNTGTGACTTGGACTAAGGTTTACACACTGTTTATATTACATATAATTATGTTTTGAAAAGGTACTACACTGTCTCTGAAATAGATTCAGTGCAGTTGGAATAAACTCAAGGTACTTTAAATCATTTTTATATAAAAGTTGAGTGTGGGACTGTTTGGATGGGTTGAGGCTGCCTCTGAACTAAAGTGTCTTGATTTCTGTAATACATCCAGAACAGTGACATTAACAGACCACAAAACTGATGTTGGTTTTGGAAAATAGTCACCTGTTCTTAGTTTCATTGTCACAGGGAATTAATTCTTCTTGAGTAGAGAATTCAGTGGAATCGTCAGTGTGTAATACATAGGATTTGAGCCAGTTGCACAGTCAAAGGAGCCATTTTAACTTCTTTTGGTTTGGTCTCTATGTTGGCTAGGTTTGATACTAATTAGAAGCATTTCCNGTCAAAGGAGCCATTTTAACTTCTTTTGGTTTGGTCTCTATGTTGGCTAGGTTTGATACTAATTAGAAGCATTTCCGTTTAAGGTGACAACATACCCCAGATGTGTCTTGAACGCTGTCCTTGTCAAACTGGCACGTTTCCAGTTTGGAGGTGAGGTAGTGAAGTTTGTTGTTACAGGACTATTCAAAGGATGCCTGTGCCCCTCAAAATTTTATAAATATGAGTAGATGTTGATCTCCAGACAAGCAGTGCAAAACTTTTCTAGAGTCCTGTTCAAGACCTTCATTTTGTTGATGTAATCTGCTAGAAGGTATTCTACTCATACCTTGCACTACATCCCCCCTTCACAATCACACATCCATAATTGTGTTGCAATTGATTTATGTAGATGCTTTTAAACTGATGATAGGTTCTTCAGTGGCATACAAAATGTGATTAATTAACATAATTTTCTCACAGAACTTTGCATATAATTTTCATTTTTTTTTATTTCACTTAATATTAATCTAATTGAAGAGACCTGCCGAAGGCTTTTAAACAATATGTAAGTTGTCGTGCAAAATAATTTTTGTTTAAAAAAAATGCACACTAAAACTTTGATGCGTGACGTCTGTGATTGATGGGGACATCATGGTAGGGCTAGTTTTAGGAGTGTCGGTCAGAGACATGGTTGGCTGTCAAGATTGCCTTATGGTTTGTTTACTGGAGCCCGGCCGGTATACAACCTGGGGCATGTGGTTTGGCGGATTGGTACAAAGTCTGGAGTGTGTCGAATGACCTGCACACCGCCTTTAACAGGCGTCGCCCGGGGTAGCTGCTGGCTCTGCTTCAGCTGGGGCTGGGTCACAGCCCAAGTTAAGCTTGGAGTTGGTAGCTGCCTTTCTAATATGCAACTTGGTAACCATTCCTACGGGTGTAAGATCTGTTGGTAGGTTCAACGGTCGGCCACGCAAGAGAGGAGCAGGCAACGAAGTACCCTAACAAAGTGTTGAGCCAAGGTGAGGCCGAGCAACCAGAGTTGTACCCGAGTACTCTAACTGGCGACAGTTCAGTGCGGTGGGTTTACCCTGGGAGTCCGACAACGACGTGGGTGCGGACCAAAGAGGTCAGACCTTCAGACCCAGCCTGTCACTCTTTCCGGTGACAGTTCAGCACGGTGGATGAGTGAACGGACTAGACTGGCTGACTAACCACCTTGTGGTTGTGACCTAATGATTGCGGCTCTACCGTACTGTACGCCAGGTGCACAGCATAGGTGGCCGTCTAATGTGTATTGTTTTAACGTACGTGTACATGGTTAAGAGAGCTCGCAGTCATACACTAGGTTCGGAAAATAGGTAGGGGAAGTTGGAGTTACAGTCACCCTTAGCAGTGTGAGTACTCGGAAGTTAATAGAAGATGTGTTTACTCTGGGAGGAGTAACACGGCTCGTACTAACTCCTAATTTACCAAGAACTGTAGCGGAAGTTAACCTACGCAAACTAGGTGAAGGGGACCTGGGTTTGAATTAACAAAGCTGATGCGGCTAGGTAGCTATTATACTGACTAACTCGATGCTTGTTGTCCAGAAGGGACTCTGGTACCACTACCAGAAGGGTAGTGGGTGTAGAAAAGGGGTGTTGACTTCTTCGGGGGCTTCTGGTGCAGGTCTTGAAGAGTGTCTGGTAGGTCGCGAAGATGTCGATGTTAGCAGAGAGCTCCAGCACTGGAAGTGATGGAGCAAGCTGCAGAGAATGAACTGCCGTTCTGTGGCTGTACACGGACATATATTCCACCTGCCTACGGGTTCTCAGGTGCGGGGGTGGCAGGGTGAGTTCCTTCTCCCGTGGGTAGAGCTGTGCTCTCTGGTGCCATTTCTCGGTCCGTGGCGAAAGCAGGTATCCCTGTCATGCAGGGTTGCATTCACGACGTGAGCTTAGGCACTTAGTTGGCGTGGTAGGCTGGCTCCTATCACACGAGAGGGGTTTGCGTGATTTCTGATAAAAAGGCGAACTAACTTGGCTGCCTTTGTCCGTGAGTGCCCCCGCGTCTAGAGGCATACTGGTAGACTCTGGCTGCATATTGTTTGAGGTTCACACTCCGCCTCGGTTACATAATTCCTTGTGTAGATGAGGCGAAGTCGTGTTTATATTTACTTATCAAAAGTACCATGCGTCAACTTCAAGTCAATTTAGTAAAATTCAAAACAATTGAATACAGAAGTTGCTAATGGTGGGTATGGTGTCAGATTGGTTCAGTATTAATGTTGAAATAACTTCAAATAAACATAATATTTAATTACTGTCACATTTAACAAACAATGCAGTTTACACACTAGTTTTACGTATTACATCAATTTTACAAGAATAAGCGTTATCTTCAGTGAATGGGCGCTATCTATTAATTTTATTATTAAAATTAAGTTAATTTGGTAATGTCTGCATACATAGGAAAAAACCTTGTGAAATTAGAAAATGAATTTAATGTGTTTTGTAGCCATTCTGTATAAAGACTAATTATGTTGCCTCCTGCAATGAGAGTTAATCTGTGAATTATTTTTTTTATCATTGTTAAAATTCTGAGGATATATTTTACACCCATGATGCCCAGTGGAAAAAAAATGCAAGTACAGTATAAGCAAGGCATTGGATAGGCAGAATATTTTCATTACACAGAAATATTTTGACAGTGTAAGTGTAGTAATATTAGAATAAAAAAGGGGGTGGAGAAAAGAAAAGAGTTTGTATGTGGTAAGTAATAATGAAATACTACAAACATTGCTACTGTCAGTAAAATGTTGTTTTAATTTCTGTCCGTTAATAATTCAATGATATTGGAAAAAGCAACATTTTTGTGTGTTGTAGTTTGTCATTGTTGTAATCATCATTGTTGTGAAGTGTTTGACCAGTACGGTTTGTTGCAAGAGGGGTACTGGCCTTGGATCTTGGAGCTAAGTTTCTGCATGTTACACATCTCACCTTGTTCATGTAAGTTATGGTTCCCTGCGTTTTTTACTTTGCTTACATTATCTTTCCAGCTTCCCAAACACTGTCCAACATCAAATGTAATTTATATTTTTTCTTCGGCAATTGGCCTCTTTTTTATTTTTTTATTTTACCCCCCTCAGCATTATTTGACTAACTTAACAATGTTATTATAAATCGTCATCATGAGTGGGAATACAGTATGCTGCCAAACAAAGTTATGATATTTATCTCCTTTGTATGGTCTGTCTCATGTAAGTTGGCGAAAAGCGCCAATGTTTACTTTTTGTTTATGTATCCTTTTTCCATCAGCTGGTGCATCAAGTGGCGGCTGTATTTTTTATCAACACGCTGTCAGCTAATCCACTTGCCTTTGTACTGCAATGTTAAACAAATTTTAAGATAGTTTAGACTGACATCTGTCTAAAAAAAATTTGTAGGTTATAAAAGTAAAAATATACAACCTTGCAAAAAATTAAATATTTGCTAACTCTTTTTTAATTGCTCCGAGACAACGAGTGTGGGTTAACATTTGCAAGATGGCAGTTGTAGCTATTATCACACTTTGGACGTCATATCTAATATAACTGGAACTAAAAGTAATTCGGGAAATTTGATTGACAACACACTTCTATTTCCCAACAATTCACCAACGCCTATTGATTGCAATGCAGTAATTCTGCTATTACTGATACTAAACAGTTCGAGTTGGAAATATGTGACATGGAATAACGTAAAAATTGCTTAAAAACTATTCACATGTGTCCCACTTTCTTCGTTTTATCAATACAATATAGCAACAACGCGGAAACAACAAAATGGGTTTTTGGGAGAACAGTTTGGCGTATAATTTACGTAGACGAATGATTACTGACCGAATAGAAATTACTAGTACTCGAAATCGCTGTACACGAAATATGTTACTTTAAAAATTATGCAGAGCTCGCGGAAAAATAAAACTATTGGTATCTGTTCGTAAATTTGTTATATATCACACACAAAAACTATTCTTCTCCGGCTGGTAATGCTTCGGGAAAGAGCGAATAGATGGTGCCCATGGCATGACAGGGCGAGGTGTGAGCCGTTTGCATTACTCAACAGATAGCAGCACAGCCTGCCTCTTGTTCCCGTTTTTTTTAAGTTGACTGTTCTATTAGTAGCTCGGAACAACACGAATTTGAAATATATTTCGTCAAATTATTATAAAAATATGTCAACTATATTATTCAATATTTCTGTATGCTTTTTGAATTAATATCCAGCAGGTATGGAAAGCATTGTTGGAGACGTGAAAAAGGTTTTGAAGTGGCGTTTCATTTGGATACGGATCGTTTTATTGTGCATTTCATTTTGAACACCTATACATTACTACTTTATCACAAAGTTTAGTTTGTAACACTAACAACCTCTGTTTTGTGACCACGTAAAATAAAATGTATTAATTAATCTAGGAACTCTTTCTTATCCACGTATTTTCTGCTTGTCCAATGTGCGTCGGCAGTGCACCGACAATATCCAACGTAATATTAACTTTTGTTCATTCGTGCATCAGCTGATACAGGATTTTGTAAATGGCACTTTGTTTGTTTCGTGTACGTCAAGTTGCCACTCACTGACTGTCAGAATCTCGCCAACTTATGTGAGACAGACCCTACTTCTGCAACTTTACAGGCCAAAGTTTTATAAACTGGTTACGTCATACTATTTGGTGTGGTGGTTAAGATATCTAAGTGGTAGACCAAAGATTCCAGGTTCAGTTCCCAGCATAGTTGGGTAATTTTTCATTCATACTAAGGAAAGATCAGTGGTATATATGACCATGTTGGCTGCAGTCACTACACTTAAGTTGCAAGTACGTAATTATAGTCCTCAGCACTGGGTGGTACTGACAAATTGATAACCTTTCCTGTACTGTGCAAGCCTAAAAGAAAATATGATTGAACAAGCTTAAAAGTTATGATTTTGGTATGAAACTCAATCAAAAACTATCATACACCAACATTTGCATTTTTTATGTGTGTTTCAACTATTTTGGAAAACCAGTATGTTCTTTCATATGAAGGGTACTTGCATTCATGTATGCGTAGTTGCCATCCTCACATTTTGTAACCTTGTCTTGTGGATTTGATATGCTATTAGTAATGTTTTTCTACAGTATTATTTTTTTGGGTTTATAATAATACATCAGTCAAATTAGGGGAACAGATCAAATTCACACAGCTGCAATGTATTTGTTGGTGAATGATGCAAATGTTGTGAGCATTTCAGCATTACATTGTGAACTGTTCAGTTTCTTAAGTGAGTGACTGCTGAACAGTTACTACTCTTACTTGACCCATTATGTACATCAGAGGTGTCGAAAATGAAAATTACATAAGGAAAATACATGTTGTATTCTTAGGATAGGTACTGTCGATTTTGTTTATTATTATTATTTTCATAATGTGAGTGTCTGATAAACCTCAGGAAATTATCACTGTTAAATGGCGTTGTTAATATTTGCACACCGTATACGACAGTAACTTCGTCAATCGGGAGCACAGGAGCTGGTAAGTAAGGGTAGGTGCAGCAATGAGAAGTTGGTGCAGTAGCGTAGTGTTTAGTACGAACATGTAATACAATAATATCTGACAGAGGTAAAGAAGTATAGCAGTTGTACAGTATGAACCCACAAGCTACTGACTAGCACTCAATCAGACTTATGAACAGACAATCTTGCTGTTGCCACCTAGAGCTCTTCACCCTGAAACACAAATTCAGAATGATTTTTTTACGTGTATAATGTGAGGTAGCAATACATCAACATGTGTTATCATAGGAACAGAATTACAACAAGGGTTACGTTAACACACTTAGTTGAAATTAAGTGCACATTCATATCATACTGAAATTTTAGTACACAGTAAAACATTGTTACAAAGCACCCTACTTTGTATAGATCTTATGTTAAGGCACAGGGGTTAAGTTTTGAATTTTGCAGATTAATGTTATTTCTGACAAGGTCCTACTGTTAAAAGTAAAAAAGTAGAATATGAAATACAAAGTGCTTGATGTTTTCATAATTTACTGGGATATGTGTTTCAGTAAGTATAACCATGAAAAATAAAAAGAGATATTTAACTTATAATATGCACATTGAAAACTACAATTTCATAGATATACGTGTTTACTATTTTGAGGTCATTATAGGAATATCCTGGAAGTAGAACTCAAGCAGGACCTCAGAAAAGTTGTTTTCCCTTTAAGAAGGTTGATCGATTTTTTTTTCAATTATCAATGCCAGTCATTATTGTTCTTATACAAATAAGACTTCATTTCCCACAAACCACCTACTTCCATGGTGTAGAGACCCTTTTCTCTCACAATATGTTCTTATACAGCTGTCAGCCTCATCCTCATAATATTAATTTTTTTTTCCTGTGCAACACACCTAATACTGTGCATATTTTAAAAATGTACTCACAAGATGACAAATATGATACTCGCATAAGCATTGCCTTACTACCAATTGCAATGCACTTATATTTCATAACATCTGGTACATCGTAGCAAGAAATGAGCTCCGTGCTTATTCCATTATACAATCGCTGGTTATTTGTATGTAGCTCAAAAGAAAAGGCATTTGAAGCTTTTCACTATCAGTATAAAAACCTGTGCAATTTGATGATCGCATGGTTCGCGATCACCTTGGTGCGATATGCAGATTGATTGTTCCTGGCGAGAGACTTGGTTTCCCTGCTTATACTCCTTGGCCTGCACGTTTATTGCTGTCGTCTGCTCGGATACGAGTATATTTCGGGCTTGCCTAGCTGATTTTGACAGATTGCTCTTTCTCATAGTCCGGCTCCGTCGCGTCACGTTACAAGGTGTGAAAATTGATTATCATGTTGCATAGTTAGTGGACCTTTGTGCCATAGGGCATAGTAGGCCTTGTAGAATTGAGTTCGCGTGATTAGTTTTCATTCAAAATTAATTTTTGCAGCCCGTTTTAAATTCACGTTTGGAGTAACTTGGATGTGGTCGCACAACTTCAATTTTAGTGGAAAGGTTGTGCAAGTTTTAAATTTTCAGTATAAGCTCGTTGCGTGCTCTCTCTCTCTCTCTTCTTTTTTTTTTTTTTTCATGCTGGTCTTGTTGACGAGTTTCAATAAAGTAATTGGGCCACGTCCCATAGGCACTACGAGCACAGGGTTTTAAAGATTGTATGCGCCATTTCATGCAATGATCTTCCTTGTTTAGATAAAGCTATTTTAACATCTGGTATATTTTGGTAATTTTGCACTTGCGTTAACTACTTTCATGGCTCTGAAAGGCCCCATGTGGTGCCTGTGCAGTGATTGTGTTTTAATGGCATTATAATATATTTTATTAAGGCAGTCTCTGCTTTGATAGACCATTTACGGCACCCGTGCACTCCTATATTTTAAAGTATTCCTTTTAACTGGAGTTATTTTCTGTTCATTGTATTTGGGCCTTATTGGCATTTGTAAATGTTTAACCTTATAATAAATTTTATTCAGAAATGGTTGTAAAATTGTTTAATGAAAATTCAAATGGTGTTTGGCACAAGCCATAATAGAATGTATGTTTTAAAATTATTTTTTAAGTGTTTTATGTAATTCAATAAATCTTACAAGAAAACCAATCTCTGTTGTGACTACCATTCTTTCCATTCATTTGTAAATTTTTTGTAGACTTTATTTAAAACTGTTCCTGCTAATCTGTAAATAAAGTTAACTTACAGGTTTAGTAAGAATACTTTCTGGGATAGTTTTCAAGGTACAACAAAATTTATTCAGATATAAAAAATTTAAGTCACAAAAATTTTGGTTAAGTCATTGTACATTGGGGCTACAGTGGTGTTGTGGCTCAAACTCTCATCTCCAACCATGGCAAACCATGTTTGATTCGTCACAGGGTCAACCCAAATTTTACCAAGTGGGAAAAATATGGTGAACGTTGCTGTTGGGTGGTGCACTCGATTGCATTCCTTCATTGCTTCACCTGCGTGTGATATTTTTCTCAGTAGGACATGCTGGGCCATTTTGCAGCCTATATGTGTAATTGTTCAAGGTGTAGTACACCTGAATTCATCCACTGAAGCCATTCCAGCTGGAAGATATGTGATGTTACAATTACGTGTAGTAGTACCACAATGTACATACCTGCACTGGGTACAGAAAGGTTGATGCAACATCCTTGGAGTGTGCATTTGTAGCCACACATGTGTAGGAGCCCATGTCCGACCATCTCAGCTTCTCAATAAGCAAATCGCCGTTGGGAAGAACCTGTTAACATACACACACAATTCCAGCATGAAGTGGCCACATCTGGTTGTAGTTATGTTAATGTAAGTACACTTTTGTTTTTTTGTTAACTTTGATGTACGGTGGAATAAAAGTACAGTATAAAGCAGTGAAAAGAAAACATTGAAATGTTACTTGTATTTTCACTTGTTACCACTAAATGTACGTAGCAACAACAAGTAGAAAATAAAAAGAAAAAAGACATAAAAATTACTTTTTTGAAAGTTTTGCCTTAAAATATTTAGCTTTTTGATAGTTGCTACTTAGTATATAGGTACTTGCAATTTAGTTAAGAAAATGCACCCTACACAAAGCAGTATTGTAAGTGTTTACAGATAAAGCTTTTAAAAAACCACAGAAATAAATCTTGTAATATGTACTCTAATAGTGGAAATAGCTCTGTACTTTGGCTCAGTTACTCATTGTGTTTAATATCACTACTATTTTATTTGCACATTGGTTTAGCTTGCATGTTATAGCTTTTGCAGCTTCAGCTTCTAGACAGTTGGCAGTGTTAATGGATAAATGTCTGATTATTTTTAGTTTTTAGATGAAACATTGAACTGTTTAGCACATAATTTTATGTATTTGTACATTTTATTTTATACTCTTACCACAACTGTGTAGTGTTGCAACATATCATTATCTCTCTGTGTGTGTAATGGTGTTAAAAATAAGTAAAGAAATTGTAGCTGTGTAGTCCTTGTTGATTGCATTTACAAGCTTTTGTTGTGGCATTATTTATCAATCTGAGTCATTATATGACCATAGCTTGCTTTACTTCTGATTTATAATTCACACAAGTCTGTCAGGTATAAAGCTGTGTAATTGTCCCAGTTTATGAACTGGATACTATTTGGGTATTGTTGGGTTTCATTTTATTTATGACAATTTTTTACAGGTTTTTTTTACAGTTCATAGTTGCACATTACCAAAATTTTTGACATATTTTACCTTGTTTGATCTTTTTCGTTATTCATATATTTTTAATGTACAATTTTATGCGTGCCACGTACCTCATCTTCACGTGTCATCACATCACCCCAGGTAGGGTTTGAACCATGAACGACTTGCTACAAGAGTCTACCAGCACGTCACTAGGCAAGGGGCACCCACGGCCACGTCAGCCAAGATCGTTTTCACCTTTGCGTCAGACGTCACACCACTCCCCACGTGTGATAGAAGCCAGCCAAGCAGCCAGCGCTGCGTCTGAGCTCATGCAGCCGACGCAACCCCACATAGCAGGGAAGCCTGCTTCCTGCGCGGCCCAAGAGATGGCACCAGAGTATGGCTCCGCCTACAGATGGAGGAGCCACCCCCAAGAGCAGGTGTATATATGTCCCTGCACCGCTGCAGAACAGCAGTTACGAGCCGAGCTGCCGTGGGATGAACATTGTGCCATTGGCTGCTCTCTCTCTCTGGGATCTGCCCCTCTCTTAGGACCAGTGAAGGCGAGGGGCTTCTGCGAGTGCGGCGGGACTATGGCAGCTTGGGTGAGGCAACTATTCCGCAACTCGTCGCATCCCCAGGTGGCGGATAGGGGTTCCCAGGCTCTGGGGTGGCTGGGAATATTCCAATACCAGTCCATGGACCAACTGGCCGGTGTAGAAAGCAGCGTCGTCATGGACGTCGGGAACCTGGCTAGCTTAGTATGAGATGGCGAAGCACATTGTGTGGGAGGCAGCCCAACAATCAAGGCAAGGAGGGGGATTTTGAGATGCTGAAACATGCGAAGTGTAGCAAACCTCGCTGCTGGATTCTGCATGCTGCCAACTGCAAATGTGTGAGCAATGGAATCACTCCTGGGCCAGTGGATTCGCCACCTTTCACTGGTAGGTCCCTGATGTCCCGCCAAGCTATTTTAATAGCTCATCCAAGACCAACAGACTATTTTGGAGTATGGGGAGGGGGTGTCTCCCTGGGTAACTGCTCCCCGCCTTCACCCACGGCGTGGAGACCCTGATGTCAGCGTGGAAAAGCGAAGATGGAGTAGGTGCCAGGGCTGAGCTGCCTGGTTTTCCGATGCACTCGATGAGAAGCAGGGGGGGCCTGCATTCAATTGCTGCTGTCAATATTATTGTGCTAGTTTGCCTGTGTAGAAATGTTGACAGTAATCAAACCTCAAGGGCTCCTGCGCCCACAAACCCCGTCCCCTCTCTTCTTGATTTTCAACTTCGCATTAAAGAGCATAGAATCCACACTAGCTGTTTCCCGTAGCATTTTCAATAATCCATGAATAAGTTTTGAACTTCTTTCCTGTCTGGAGGGGTTTTTATGGTGCCTATGCCATTTTTTCCCCTCCTTTTTAGATATAGCTTCAGCTAAAGGTACATTCTAGGGAGACAGTCATGGCCCAAATTGGCGGCCATGGCTGCCCAATTCCTCTCTGCCGTGATGCAAGCCCCATGCATACAATTCCCTCTCCTGTAGACCTGTAGACGTAAGGAGCTAGGGGTTTAGCTCTGAGACGCATTTAGCACCCGTCCCTACCTCGGATGAACACTTAATCTGAGCAATAGGGTAGGTTAGGAAAAAAATAATCAGAACGGCAGTTCATTCTTAGCAACAGTGGCTGAGTCAGGGGCTACGCCCACTCCAGAGAAACCAGTGGCTGTGTGTAAACCAGTGTTGCAGAGGACAGTTAAGCCCACACTAGACTTTGTGCTGTGCCACCAAGCCATGCGCCCCAATTTATATACCGGCTGGGGTCCAGCTGGCAGCCAGTAAAGTCGAACCCAATGGATAGCCTGTGTCTCTGACCGGCACAGTAAAACTTTGCCAGACAGTGACGTCGTCGTCAGTTTCCCCGACATCATGCGTCAAATTTAAAAACTTAAGGCTATTGAGCCGTAGTATTTTCAGAATTCATATTTATGTGAGACTTTTACTTATTTATAGAGCAGATAAAACATTATTTTTTGATACGTTCTTTACAAAGTGTTTTTTTCCAAGTACCTACAACAAAGTAGTAAAATATTTATTATGGTCAGTATAGTTTAACTGCAATAATCATTCTTCTGCATATGTCATTACCCTCATGAGAAAACCTGTAACCTCAAAAACTGTTATTTTACAGGAGAGACAAAAAAACATAAACTTTAATTTTAAAGCCAGTTTTATGTTTTTTGAAACAAAATTGTTATTAGTAATTTAGACAAGTATGCTGATTGATCCAGATTTGAGAATAAATTTGCATTTAAAAAAAGTAGTGTTTAAAACCTCATAGTGAAGTTACAAGGATTCTGTTTTTTTTTTTTGTAGATTATTTTTAAACATTCCTGGAGATAAGAGCTTTTTATAGTCAATAAGTTAATTTTTTTTTTCTGTGGAATGGTGTAAAAGCTTTGTAATAAATACATTGAATAGTGGAGTTATGAGGTTTTCTCTTAAATGTAATGATATGTGCCAGAAGCATGTATTGCCTAAGCTAGTATGGTGTGTGGTGAGCTACCGTATATCTTGGGTGAGTACTGGTGATGATTTTCGATTCCCCATCCAGCCAGTAGACTTGGGGTCTAGGTTTGCCGTGCGTGGTGCACTGCAGGGTGAGGTCATTCCCCATATTTTCCATATACAGAGGACTCCAACCCGTGATAGTGGCCACGCTTGCTTTTGAGCTGGGACAGGCCGACAGGAGAGCCGTCAGGTTGTTGGTGCTGCTACTGTCTGCAAATTTGTTTGACACATTTGTTGTCTTGACATACTCCAAAATAGATTCACACCTGCGTGTGTGCACAGAAATTAGAAACAGGTTGGAAACAAGGGAAAAGAAGACAGCAGGACTTGGTTCATGGTATGTTTGGCAATACTGATAATTTGTAATACTAATATAAATATGAAAAAAATTTTATTTAATATAAACATATCTAGCAAAATAACAAACTTATTACAATGATCAAAAGTCATACGAAATACTGAAACAGTGATGCAGAATCAAAGATACCTGTGAGCAAATAAAACGTTATATATCTTCTTGAAGCTGGTCATTATGTAAAATGAATATNAAGAAGACAGCAGGACTTGGTTCATGGTATGTTTGGCAATACTGATAATTTGTAATACTAATATAAATATGAAAAAATTTTATTTAATATAAACATATCTAGCAAAATAACAAACTTATTACAATGATCAAAAGTCATACGAAATACTGAAACAGTGATGCAGAATCAAAGATACCTGTGAGCAAATAAAACGTTTTATATCTTCTTGAAGCTGGTCATTATGTAAAATGAATATAAAGAAATTTATGTCATAATTAAAAATTATATGTTTTTCTCTGTTATTAAAAAAGTTAATTTGTATTCCTCCGCCTCATACAAACAAAGCTTAACTAAGTCTAGAAATTAACACCAAAGGACAGCGCACTCAGTTGTAATAATATTTTGTGAGAGAACTATTTCTTACTAAGCACTACCAACACACATGTTTTCCCACTGTTTTTATTCATATTTATTATAAATGAAATATTATTATTTATGAATAAAATACAGGTAAAACTTCAATTTAACAAAAAATAAGATGCTTAAGTTAACATAGGTATAAAACACTTGTGATACATAGCATATTTAGGAAATTACCAAAAAAGTCTTACATGGGGTGATTTTTCAAAGGTTTGATTCAAAAAGAGTGAAGAAATCGTGAATAGACTATACAACCCAATCACAAGTATGTTTTATAACAAGGGAAAGTACGTGCCCCGGTGGAGTGGTTGATACCTAGGTGGACTCTGGCATTTGTTGGGGTTCTGGTCATCAAGCTATGCTGGTGTACGGTTATGTAAGAATGCTGCATCCCAAAATTAAGTTCTTTTCAAGATATTCTTTTATTGCAATGCAAAAAAGTACCATAGTTTGTGTCAAATCAAAATTCATTCACAAAATAACAATAACTTGATTTGTGTTAGAGTATCTTTGTATGTATCATCAACATTTTTCTTATTTTGTGGTGCAAAATATTTACTGTTATAATAAAAGGTGTCAAAAGGAAATTAACTTGCTCACACCTGGATAAACAAAACCTCTTGCTTACTTCTAGGCCTTGTCCCCATGACAATATGAACATTATTATAATCCCTTTACTCCTTGTTATGTTGTTAACCTGATGTCATTCATAAACAGTTGTACAGAACTATATCATCTGACTACAAGTGGTCAAGTTGTATGTACTATGAGCATGAAACCTATTTTGTTCAAGAATGCCAAAGTAGGGAGTTGACCCCTGAGCCCTACTATTTCAACTAGAAAGTTCTTGTTTACAGTTTCCTACAGAAACACACTTAGGATATTGTAGCCACATGCAATGTTGAAGAATATTAGTAATCATGATTTTGATGCATGATGCATATGTGATATAATGCCACTGATATCCATTACCAGGGAGGCTGAAGAACATGGGGTTGGGTAGAATGGTTGTGTTGCCCCTAACTTCATCCCGCAAAGTCATACCTCCCTGCTCTGGGAACGACTTCCACCACAGCCACATCCTATCATGTGCATAATGCACATGCAGCTACCGCAGAGTAGGGAACAAAGTGCACACCTCTCAACCTCCACACACCGTCCCGGCACACTATCACCACTGGGGATATAAAGCAGTAAGCAGACCCCAAAAACACAATTCTTCTCCGGCTACCAAGCTCAACAGTTCTCAACTCCAGAAGAAGATGTGAACCATTGGAAATCTCTGAAGATCCATTAGCAAAACTGAGCCAGTCCTTGAGTTCCCCTGTAGCCCTCTGCTACTGTGCTCATCATATGCCCTAGCCATTTCAGCACTATGCCACATCCAGCAAGCCAACCTTATTTGGGTTAGCAGGGAGGACTCCAACCATATTCACAAACCTCTGTTCATTCCACCATGTACTACCTGCCCAGGACATAGAATTGATGGACAGGGGAAATATCCAACCCACTTAGATCTCACAGAAGAGGGGAGTGTAGGGACACGTGTGGTGTTATTCAGGATCTCCTTGACCACCGTCACCCTCCTTCTCTATTCCTGCTACTCACCACTCGGTTCTTACAACCTCTCCCCTATGTCCTAATCCAGATGACTGCAAAGAAGGGGGAGGGAAGAATTAATTGCACAGAGGAGATTTTCAAGCCAAAGAGCAGCAGGAGCAAGCCCAACCGCCCTGTCCATCTGAGACCAGCAGAGGGACCGGGTGCAGCTGGCACCTAAGGAGTCAGTCGCCAAGACCCCACGTCCGCTACAAAACCTGTTACCCCTGCTCACCAAGACAATTGGAATTTCATTTCCAATGTTGAACACTCAAAACAGTGGCTAAGTAGTCAACACCACAAATTTAACTGGGGAGACGAACTCTTGGGTCTATAGTCCACCATAGAGCCAAAGAGGCATAAATTTTATGTGAACAGATCTTTGCTCCTACACAAATTCCATGTCTCGTCCTGCACTCAAATATACAAATTTGATGCAGAATAAATAGCTTGAAAGTCATTCCTTGGGTAAAGTAGTTGTTTGCAAAGACCATGTAACCTGTTATTCAACATTGCTGTTCCTTGGGTTTTCTGTACTGGTTACCAGAAACCTGTAGACTTCACTTAATGTATTCAGCATTAATTATTTTTTGTCTGACGTTCTCTTTAGTGTCATACATGTGAAGTGTGAACTGTACCTTCAACCAGCAGCATGGTAGGAGCTGCGACTGCCATCTGTCCTGCAGCGGTGACCACGCATGTGTACGTCTGCTCGTGCTGGGGCATTATGCAGTCGAGCACCAGCCTCGACCGCACCTTGGCCATCCCTCCGGACACCAGCCCCATTTCACTGGCAACACTGTTGTCTTCAATCTCTGCCTCCTACACTCACACACACAGTTGTCTCATTCATTCTGTTATTTTCTTCCTAGTTAAATGGTTGACTGCTTGTGCCAATCATCAAATGCAAAAAATCACATTACTAATTCAGCTATAACTAGAAATAATTCAGTAATCTGTAAAACAAGAAACTTTTATATAAATTAAGAGCTTCTGTCTCACTCTTTGTATTGAATTATTTGATTTCTTGTTGTTTTAAGATTTTAATGTTTTGAAATGCCACAATATTCCTATAAATTTAGTTATTTATGTTACAGTGGAGTACAACATAACATCTGAAATATTAACAAATAAATATTTCAAATACAGTTAATGTAATCTTAAATCAATTTTTATAGTACTTTAACTGTAACATAATTTTGCATCGACAATTCACATGTATCAGCGTTGTGCAATTAGGTAAGTAATTAAACAGCTAACGGCATGTTGAAAATTTTTCTTCTTAAAAGTTTATATGAACAATAAATCTAAGAATCCAGTATAGCAAACAAGAGAGAGTATTAAGGTACTGTGTGTAAAAATTGATATGTGTATCCAGTATATTGCTTGACTGAGCTATTGTAAAAAGCAACTCTGTACGAGTAATTTCTACAGATAAACTTTTTGAGCAACGAACATAATATTGGTGGTGTGTTGTTAGCATAAAATTAATGAAGAGCATACCTGTGCGAGAGGTGTTAGTCCTTGCACCCAGCGTATGGTAGGAGCAGGGCTGCCAATAGCCTCGCAGTTAAGTTCCACTCTATCACCGAGTTGTGAACTGATCACTGTGTCTGGAGACTCTGTTATCTTCACCCAGTCTTTGCTCCTCAACATGTTGCGAGTTCCTGCAACATGATGGATACCATACTAATACAACACTGGACAGACTCTGAAGTCACAATGGCTTGTTATATTACCAATGAGACAGGCATTTCTTTGTAAAACTGTTATTAGGGGAATTTGCATGCAATGTCTACTAATCAATTTTGAACCTGCTGCAGTTATAATATGTATCATTAAAATGTCTTCTTTGCACCTTATATGACAAAATTATTTATTTGAGAAAAGTTTCATCTATAAAATATAATTTTTAAAAAATAATATATTCCAGCACATGATAAATATACTACTACTGACAGTTAAATTTTTAAATTAAACATTCCCGTTGTATAGTTCAATAACAAGGATAAGTTATGTGATAAAAAGAATTATACTTGTGTTGAAAAAGTTTTTTTCAGAATAAGTTAATAAACACGCATTCAAGTCGATTTTTTTTTGTGGTTTGGGGGAGCATGTAGCATGTAATTAATTTTTCCTTCTAAAGGTGATTATTATTAATTCAAAGAATCATTTACAAAATATTGTCTAGTTGTAGTTTTTACCATTTTGAGAGTCGTGCATTTGATTTCTAGAATTTTGCCCTATTTTTGTATTAATATTAATTTTGGGGAAATTTTGTCTTTTTAATTAGTTAATTGCTAATGAGTCAAATATTTTTAATTATTCTGTTAAATTTTTTTGTGAGGAATTTGATACCTAGTTTTACAAAAATTCAAATTAATTTATATTTATTTGGAATTGTGTTCTTATCATTACAATTGAACCCAAGCTCCTTCAATTTTTGTTTGTTATGCAAATTTTACTTGAAATTATTATGATCAGATTTTTTGCTGATATAAGCTAACACTACTATGTATTACATTTTGTTATAAGCCTAACGAGACACTGGTGGCAGCAGGGTTTCTAATATCAGCCCTCAAATTTGTTTAATATAACAAAACTTTCTTCTGTATTCTGATAAGACCATATAATACACGTATTCTAAGTTTTTTCTCCTCTTTCTCTCTCTCTCTCTCTCTCTATCAACCCATAGTGTTGTGTATTAACATTCTCAATATTTTCTTCACTCTATAGTGTAATAATTTCTGTTTGAATTACATTGCAATTAACTGTTCTTGTATATCCGTAAAAAAAATTTCCAACATTTATTTTACAGAAAAAAAGTTACATTTTGAGAATTTACCCAGGTGGTGTTTTTACAATAGCGTTTGAATTACAGCAGTCAGTTTTCTTTGTTTGTATGTTGTGACATAGGGAAATAAAACACCAAACAGCACACAGAAAGTAACCTTGATTCAGCTGTCCGCTATGCTTGTTTCAAAGTTGTTATTGATCAAAGTAACATAAACAATCCATTTTGCATGGACAATACTTTAATTTAGTTGGCAAGCCGAGGTATCTAACTAACAAAATGCCAACAATATATAAATTTGAAGATTTCAAACACTCTTACTTGGAGACATGCAGATTTACTGACATGTGGCCAGTCTGGTTATGCCACTATTTTGATATTAATAATAAATAAATTATTATTTTTAATATGCAACATGTATATATTTATATTAATAGATGTATTTTAAATACTTACTTAGCTGATTTTTTGGCCTCAGGGTATTCTGAAAATGAAATGGGAAAAAGCAATTAAAAAGACATTCAAAATCATAATTTCATATCAGTGACATGCTCAAGAAAAAAATAAGCCATGGAAATGCAGTAATACATTATTCATTTCCATTAATTGTGGTGTAACCAGGCTTTTATTACTGGAAGACGCTGAATTATAAAATGTACAGTAAGCCCTCAAAGTGTAGCAACCAAACTTTATATCATATTCATATGCCACAACTGATTGTGAAATATGTGGCTGTTACTGTGGTGAATGCAGGACAAGCTAAAGGAACAATTATTTTATTATTCATTGAAAATAAATATGACACATACAGGTAATAATACACTTTGCAAGTTATTCATAGTGACTGTATTGAGTATTGATATTGAAATGGTGGACTTGTGCTTTATCATGTCTGTTCTGATTAGCTCTGTACGCCTATTTCTCAGCAATTAGAATTTGCCTTATTGGGGGGATGTAAACCTAAGAAAATATGCTTGTTTTACTGGTTATTCCCTGCTATTTCTTCTGTTCTAGAGACCTATCTATTATGTGAATAATAGATATACTACTGTCCAAGTTCACACAAGTTTTCCCAAAAAATTTTTAAACTTGGTAAACATAAACTGACTGTTTTAAATTTTTTTTTATAGTAAAAGAGTTGCAATGGTGTTATGTTCAGAATTCTTACCTCCTACCTTGTAGAACTGGGTTCGATTTCTGGTGAGATCAAACCCTGATTTTCACAAAATAATGTTTTCTCGCTTGAGAAATACGTTTGTAAGTTTATTCCATTAGCTTGCTGGTGTGGTGTTACACAAAATGATCATAATTTGTGTGCAGTGTTATGGAAAATGTTATTCTGAATGGTGCAAATCTGCCTACCACTAAGGCATTGTTACTGTGCTTTGAGAGTCTGGTGTATGGTAAATTGTGAAATTTTAAGGGATACGTAATTATAAAAATTTTAATGCTGCCCAATGATTACATGTATAACAAGTTAATCATGTACTTTTTTTTTTGTATACTTGTTTTCATATTTGTAGGTGTGCCTGTGACGAATTCACAGTAACTGGCTAGTTAGTCCTTTCACAGTATCATTGCAACAGAAAATATTTGTGATGGTATTTTGTGATTGCTAGAGTCAAATGTAGTAATTAAAATTAATTGCAACATTTACTGGTTTATAATAGTATAAAAACACTCTGTGTGCAGGCTAGAGTTTATGTGCTTGCAGCTTTGCAATATTTTTACTTGCTATTGTGTTTTGGAGTAAATGTGCGCCAAGTGCCTAACCAGTGTTTTACTAGATGACGGATGCCGCGGTTCTGGTTGAACTTTCATCACACTGTTTGTCTAAAAACATGAAAGAGCAAAGCCTTTAAAATCAGACAGAAAAAAGTTACCAGTATGATTATATAATATTAAATGTGAATGGAGCGTGATTCGGACAACCTGACTGCTCGTGATATCTGTGTTGGTGACTGATAACACATGCTGCAAGCTTGGAACAGATAGTGTGTGTGTATGGTTATGGTTCACATGCATAATAGGCGAGTAAAGTCTAAAGTTTTTTTTAGTTATCTTGAAGTCTCAATTTTTCTTTTGATAACCATTTGTCCAATACAATAGAGTCTCCGTTATCTGTCAGTCTCGGGACCATGACCGTGACGGTTGAGAGAATAGACGGATAATAGNAGCGATAATAATGCATACAATATTTAGCACTATATTTTAAACAGGTAGCAATCAATAGAAGTATGTACAGCATAGTATGTATTTGATATTAAATATCGTAGACTTCTGTTAAGTATGTTGATAAAATAACAAAATCGAATACAGTACTATAATGTATATGTTCAGTAGTATAATCCTACCTAAAAAAGTCTGTCATTTTCCTTTGTTGTAATACTCTACGGGCTTTTGTTGCTGCCGTGTTGTGTATCTTACATAGGAGTAATATCTGTATAGCGTCTGCCTCTTCTTGTTGTTCGTACCATTCAATGCACTTGGAAAACATGTTTTCAGCGTCACTGTGGCTAATTATTTTGGGGCAATCCTTGAGTGTATCATCCTCTTCTTCTTCACTTAAACATTCTACCTCCTGTGTTGCACCTAATACAAGCTCCTCATCATTTAATTTTTCAAAGCCTCCGTCAAATCTGTCAATTCCCAGCCATTCACTTACTTCACCTATTGATGTGTTTTCTCCACCTGGAATCCCTTGACACAGAAGTAAAATTTCCCCATAATTTCAAATTCGTTTATGGCCTCATTCTCATTTACAGTCTCAGGCCACAGTTTGTTCCAGCCCTTTTTTAATGTTTCTTCTGGTATATCTTGCCAGGCTTCAGCGACATTAAAAATTGCGTCTTTAATAGTGTATGACCTCCAAAACTGCTTTACATTTATTAATTCATCCCCAACGCAAACAAATTTTTGAATAAAGCATTTTCGATAACGTTGCTTCATGCTTTCAATAATACCCTGATGCATGGGCTGAATTAGTGGGGTAGTGTTAGCAGGCAAAAAGTGGCACGTAATTTTTCCATCATCACTTTGTAAGTCATGAGAAGGATGAGTTGGTGCATTGTCCATTAATAACATGGCTTCTTCAGGCAATCCGATCGATTTTAAATGTGATTTTACATTTGGCACAAACACACTGTGGAACCACTCATTAAATATATCCTGGCTCATCCAGGCACTTTTTTGTGCATAATATTTGGCAGGTAAGATGTTTAAAATTCATATTTTTGAAAGCTCGAGGCTTTTTAGATTTCCCAATAATTAGTAAAGGAAACCTATGTCTACCATTTGCATTCACACACACCATGACAGTTATGCAGTCATTTGAATTTTAAAACCAGGTGCAGATTTTTCCGATAAGGAGGCTAAGGTTTTCACGAGAAGTGCTTTCCAATTTAGGCCAGTTTCGTCACAGTTGTAAACCGGCTCTCTGACCAAATTTCTATCTTTTATTTCTTTCATTAGTTTTTCCCGATATTCTACAATGACTGTACTATCAGCGCTTAGTTTTTCACCCGATATGTCCAACTGCCTTATGCCATGTCGACCCTTAAATTTATCCAGCCAACCTATACTAGCCTTAAATGAAGGATCCCCATCAAGCTTCTTGTTCATCTCGATAGCTTTAGCCATTATTATGGGCCCAGAAACTGGTATCCCTTGACTGCGGGCTTGAATGAACCACTGATACATTACTGTATCCAGTTGGTCCAGTTTTGCTGGCTTCATCGTTTTTCTTAGTTTGACATTTCCGTCTGTCGTTTGCATTTTTGAAACATGACTTTCGATTTTATCTGCATCTTTCTTAATATCATTGACTGCAGTCCGCCCGATTCCATATAGCGGAGCGATACTCGCCGCGCTTTCTCCTTTACGCAGTCGTTTTATAATTTCAAGTTTTTGAGAAAGTCCCAATACAACACGTTTCCGTTTCTCTGACATATTTAAACACACTACACTTTGACAACAAACTGAGGACAGTGACTTGCTGACTAAGTGACTACCGCTACTGAACTGACTGTAGGAATGGGAGGGCGAATGAGTGTCTAGGAATTCCGGTAGGGTGGTGAGGAAGACGGTACGATTCTACGAAGTACATATGTAGGTTGTACATAAACGAAAAACATGAGTCATTCGCATTCCGCACCGCACAGAATGTATTTTTACTGGGTATATGTATTTCAGTACAGTATACGTATTGTTCAACTCAATAATGTGCTTAATTTGATCTAATATGAAGCGAGAAAAATGTTATTTAATTTTTAGTCTATCAAGTTTGTTTTTTGTATCCAATTTTATTATTTTACTTGATGCGTCAGTTTACTGACGGTTAACAGAAACTGGATGGTTAAAAGGGTGTTGGTTAACCGAGACTCCACTGTACTAGTATATACGTTAGGTGGTGCATTAATTTGATAATCACCAGCTAATCATCAACTAATCTACCACATAAAGTTTAAATATTCGTAAATATGCATGCATAAAAGGAAATAGTATGCAGAATATTTTTTATTGTGTAATTTTCCGATTTTTTTAAATTTACTTTATGTCATTTTTGCACTGGTAATGTGTGTGAGTTCTGTTTTTTACTGCAGGCCACTTTGTAGCTTTGCGAACTTACCTGGTCCATGGTGTTGAAATGAGTAGCTGACAGCTTTGCTGCCCAGCATTTTTCCACTAATACCCAGCATGCCAAGCATATGACAATCATTGTTCGACTCCTACAAGACATCTGAAAAAAAAACCAGAAAATATTAAGAACCTGCTATATGCCTCTGAGGGCACTGAAAACTACCAGCTTTCCAGTTCAGTTCTACTAATAAGACCAGATATACAGCCATTGTTAAAAAAAATATATAAAAATGCAGAAATATAAACAAAGATGGGTAAATTCCATGGCCAAGGCTGTGGAATATTGTTGTTTCAGATAATGATTTCCAAGATATAAATCCTGAGTTATATATGTTTCTGATGTTTTTAGATCTTGTTTAGAAAGAAAGCTACATGTTGCCTATTCTTTTTCAGAACCCAGTTTGCCAAAAAGCAATAAAAGCAGCATACTTGGGATTAATAATTAAAATTTATTGTTTGAACAGTGTGTAATCTTTAACTTATTAGTTAATTTTAAAACTAATATTATTTAACTTTGCAATCGTATGGAGGCTGAAGATGACAACGAAATATATGCAAATACCATTAATATCTTGACAAACTTCTTAAAAATACGCAACGTATTTGATGGCAGACGAGTTACACACCACGATATACAGATTGATACACTGATATTATGTACAGAATTTAAGATCATCATTAGTCACACGCAATGTGATTGTAAGGCAGGGGAGATGCCACCGTCGCAATCTGTCAATAGAATCTCTCGCTACTCAAAAATCACAGTTGCACAGTTGATGGTCCTTGCGTGGCATGCACATTTTGATAGTTATTGTAGTCACTGCACTTGTCTGGTTTCGTGCTAAATTGTGCTATATGAGTTTATTTTAGAAGTTTTATTTCAAATGGTTTTGTAGAAAATTGTTAATTCATCATTTTGCTAAGTAGGCCTGTCTGATATGGCATCCAGCAACGAAGTGTTGGTAATTTATTTCTAGGACTGAAAATTGTGATTTTTTTTAATGTTTCGAATAAACATTGATGAAAAACTTTTTTTTGGCATTATTTTAACTGTAAATTGTTTGTTGTTCTTTAACTTTTAACTTTAATCAGTTAATTTTGTTATAACTTAAACTATAACCATTTAATTTGCATGGATTTTAACTTCTAAATTTAATCAGTTTACTTTTTCTTACTTTAACTTTAACTTCAATCAGTTAGATTATTTTGTTAACTTCTCAGATATGAAAAGCAGTTACGCTAATAAGACATACATTTAAAAAAAAAAGTTATTGTAAACACTTTTTTCCCATTAATATTTTGGATTCACACACTCTCAGGAAACAGCTGTTAAAACCACATTGTGGAGTATTGCAATTTCAGAACTCTCTCTCATCTCATACTGTACAACTTACCAGGAGCACAGTCTTACAGGAGCAGTGTTGAATAAGATAAGAACAATGCAGCAGATTCACATCAAGTTGTATACAGCAGAAAGCTATGTTGCAACAGGCAAGATATTTTTGTATGAAACACTAGATCTGGTTGTATAACAGTTAGCTCGCAGGACTTGTAACTGCAATCCAGCTTTTCAAAGCTGATCCCTGGTGAAGGATTTCAACATTCAATTTAGGCTAATTTAGTTTGTGCACCATGCATGTGTTAGTCCAATTCACAATGCCAGGAACAATGTTCATCAACCGCACCATAAATAACTGTGTACTGAAAGAATAGTGGCTTTAATGGAAGCTACACCCTAGCATATTATTAGCTGAGATAGACTTAAATTTTACCCATGGTTTGTTTGAATCCATCATTTGTTACAGTGAAAGATGACAACATCTTGTATACCAAGCAGGATGGTACATCAGGAAGTTGTATGCAATTGCCATCAACCTCTTACCCTTTCTCTTTTACCTTGAGTAATTCTTTCTAATGTTTATGACAAAAAAAATATAAAAACAACCCATATAACATATCTACCCTTTTATTGGTGGCAGTTATCTGACAAATTGGAACATGATACTCACTTGGTAAGTACAAAAATAGTCCGCAGTCACTAAGATAATATTTGCACACGAATTTCCGTCAAAAAAGACTCGTTTTACATACAGGTTTTATTATTAAGTACGTGCCTATCACGCAAAATACCACACGCAGTAGTATGATGCTTTTTATTTTATCAGTCAGAAAGCGAACGTGAAGAAAGGTCGCGAACACCGTTTCACGCGGGTCTGCTCACGCAGGGCGCGCTCTTCGTCATAACCGACGCATGCAGAGAGAGACGCCACGCCGTTGTCGCACGAAGACGTAGCCGCTCGCAGCTGTCTCTGGGATGTACCGCTGGGAGTCCCCGACGATTCTCTCCCTCAGTGGCTCATGCTCGCCGCTCGCCGGTCGCACAGATGCACGGTCGCGGAGCCGACTCATCGCCGAGATCACCCTCTTAACCGGCGCGCACGTTTATATACCGCCGGCGCGGCGCGGCGCGGCGCGGCGCGGCGGTTAATTGGCGGGGAGCCTTGCCGGGACCCCGCTCATTCGCCGCTTCCTTGACGGCAGGCGAT
>NQII01003164.1:15490-55585 GCA_002778355.1 Clitarchus hookeri | reverse complement strand
GGGGGGGGGGGAGTGGAAGGGGGAATGTTTTGACTAGCCACTCACTTAGCACTCGCCAGGAAGGACCCGCACCAGCCCAATTCTCAAGATCCGGCGACTTAATTCCATTGCTAGTTTGCTTGTAATCTTATCCTGATATTCCCGATGAACTGGATGCTAGCCTGGTGAGTTGAGATCTCACGACCTTCTTTGCATGAGCGTGACCAACGGATAGCGCGGATATGCAAATGACCGCCCATTCAGGAAAGCGTTAAAGCACGCTAATGTTCTTCCTTGTGGTTTAAGACCCACGAGTAAGCGATAGAGTGAGGCTCGCGATATTTTCCGTTTTATTTATTGGCTTTATTGTATTAGACGAAGATGGACTTAAGCGTCCTTCAAGAAAATCATCGCAGATACACATCTGTACACCTAGAGTACTGGAAAATTCAGAAAATAGTGGCAAGTAATAGGAAGTTTGCTTATAATTTTAGATTAGCATTGTCGATAGCATTCAATTAAATTGCGGCAACAAACACTTTGGCTCTCTCTCTTTTTTTTTTTCCTAATACTCTATTGCATTTCCACTTTAGTTACATAGTACCTAACCTTAATCAGCGAGTCACAAGCACAATAAGAGCATGTGGACACGGAACAAGTTCTACACTCTTAACACAAACCAGAGATAGGCCTACTATTAATAGAAATGCCAATAACTGAAAGACAGTTAAGTTGTTAAAACGAACGGGGAACTAGTGCCTTAAGACGCTCGGCCATCCCGAAATTCTCCCTACTGAAATTTGTCGCTGCTGTTAGATTTGAAAGGTGCTTTAACGACTGGCACCCATGGGGAGTTAATAAGGAGCCGGTGGCGAAGTAATGAGTGTGCCCCGAGAAGTCCCGCCGGGAGTCGAATCAGGATCGCTTTACAGGAAGGTCGGTGCGTTAACCACACGCCCAGCCACAAGTGTTGTATGCGGATGACAGGTGCGTTTTCAAGTCACTGGGATCGAACTCGTGTGACTTTGGTTTCAAGTCTAGCAGGCTAACCGCCACGCCATCGGGGTCCTTGCCTCCACAAACATGCCGAGTTTCGTGCTCTTGGAGAAGGAACATTGGAAAAATTACAACAGTTTTTTGGCATCGAGCATTAATGATTCTAATTTCATATTTCAATCAGCGCATTCTGTATGGTGAGATATGTTGAAAAACTTATATTAACTCACTTCTTTGATAGTTTTTAACTTAGTTCTCACGTTACCATGAACTTCGGAAGCTATTGTCCGTGAACATCAATTACATTCATTTGAAAAAGAAGTATGAAAGATTAAGTTGTCGCTGGACAGATTTCGGCTGCATACTATAAATATTTTATGTTTTTATCCTGTCAAAAGAGTATTTACAAATTTTAAGTATTCGCGAAGTAATAAAAATATATAAAAAATTAAGCATGGGCTTATCCTCCCTCCCTCTAACGCAGTGATCTGGTCAGTGCCACACCTTGTGATCAAACCTAGAAAATTATAACAAAATTAACGTTAAAAACATATAACAAAACTAGTGACTTGAAGAAGTCGGGTGACACAGCAACACGTTCCTTTACAAGGTTAAATATAGACAGCGGCATGCTTTTTATTGTGCGAATGCAAATTTTACTGCACAGTAGGCGAATAAGATCGATATAGTTTATGCTAACTTGTCCGCTACCTGTGTGTGAGACATTGAGTTAGCAAAAGCAGAACTGGTTGGTCACCATGCCCAAATATACAAAAAAAGATCGTCTTTTAATATAATTATTTTCGGGGGCGTATAACTCCCTTAATAATCACTTTATACCGTAAGTCGCACATATTTTTTCTACCTCGTTTTCCATACAGAATCACCTCCTAAATGTTGCAGCATAGTTAAAGAAATACGCTGTATGTATTTTATATGCTGCTTGGAGCAAACATACCGGTTAACATGTGTGCAGTGTATATATTTCACCAGGCTCGAAAGTTATTGTCGTAGGCTAGAATAAAATATATTTATTAACTATTATTCCAAATGAGAGAACTTCACAAAATGCTCACTTTACCGTGAATATCCTATATAAGTTTGCCCTCAATTCTTGATTCCTCTGCAGATCAAACTAGACACTGCTGCGACGAAGTTCACCTGCTTCCATTCGCATTCCTTCCTTATATTACGTAGAAGCGATTGACGTAGTTATGGACGTCAGCATTCGGCATTAGTCAACTACACTAATGCGGTTGAGTTATAGTGCCATATGCTTAGTTGAATGAATTTGAATCAGAGTATAACTTTAACTGTATACTATTTTAGCAATTTTATATGGATAATATGTACTCAATTTTCAGTTGTCCGTATAGCACTGCCCAAAAAATTAAGTCTTTGAGTGAGAGGGCATACTCCGACTCTTAATACAAATTAACTCCGCACATAATCCATAATGTAGTTATCGATACTAAGTGCGGAAAACGCACGTGTGCGGAAGTAGTAATAAATAACCTTACGTGCCGTGCCCGTTTATTTAATACCAAAATATTTTGGATTTTATATGTTGGATTTTGGCTTGCGGTATAGGCCTATATGTCGAAAGTATTACTCTCGCTCACTCAGCCTATTAGTTTTTGTATATTTTGGCTACATTTAACAACACGATGAGTCATCAAAGTGGCGTACTTAATAAATGAATGAGCGTGACTTAAATCGTAACGTATATGCGCGGCAATGGACTCGTGGTATTGCAATCCAGCATGCTAACTATAGTTGAATGTGCAGTACTGCTGGAAGTATCTGAAGGCGTCACGCTCGTATGACAACGAGGTTGCAGCGATAATGGTTCGAGACACGCCATTGACTCGGAATTTGCGCATTTAACCCAGTGCCACATAAAGTTCCGCCAGCAAGTCAAATCCGCCATGTTAAACCCTTTAATTTTCATCTCCCAAGATCATCTGTGAATTAGCAATATCAACTTTTTTTTTTACTTTGAATTAATGCAGCCTTGCGGCAGGAATGTTATACAGGACATGTGGCAAAATCCATCTCAGCAGTTTTGCCTACATTGTCTCGAAAATAGAAAGGGCTAACACGTCCACATATGAAACCAAGAGGTAATTATGTGTGAGATTCGTAACTGCCACGGTGTTATTTTGGACTGTTCCCGAACGTCAAGGCGTAAACAGTGATGTATATTAAAATACATTCGGTCGAAGTCAAATCAGTGGAACTTAGACTACAACTACCAATGAAACGTTTTTTGGGAATTTATGCTGTTCAATAGCCAATTTTTTTTCTGGATTTTAGGATATTATATTGTAGTTTTGTGCAATGTTATCAATCATAACTTGTTTAAAATGCCAAATAATTTTTTAAAATAACATTCACAAGGGGTTTTTTTTTAAGCGTAAACGTGAAAATTTCATCTTAAAATCTTGATTCATGCAAATTTTAATAAGTTATTTTAATACAAAGTTTACTTTCAGTTAAAGTATTTCTTGAAGCCACCGGAGTGGGAATATTTTCTTCCGTCGTTTTAAAATTTTTTTGTCTATGTTGGTCTTTTCTCTCCCCACGCTGGCTTTTAAACAATGAATAACATAGTAAAAGTTATCTGACGCATATTTAAATATCATATACTCATCAAACCTTGGATTAACTGTGTTATTGTATGCGAAGTCTAATAAATGCATAATAATAACCCTGCCAGTACCAATATCCTCAGGTGCCGCGGTGGCTAAGCGGTTAGCCTGCTCGCCTCCCACCTAGACAAACTGGGTCCAATCCTCGGCCGGGCCACTCCCAGACTTTCGCATGTGGGAATCGTGCCGGACGATGCCGCTGGTCGGTGGGTTTTCTCGGGGATCTCCCGTTTTCCCCGCCCCTTCATTCTGATGCTGCTCCATACTTACCTCAATCACCTGCATCGCCTCTCAAGACCTCGCTGTTACGAGCCGCCTAAATCTCTTCACTCACTCACCAATATCTTCAAATTACCTTTAAATGCACGTTCCCAGTTGTAGCAAGTAATTTGTGATGATAGCAGGCAGCCGAACCAGGAAACACTTCACTTAGTAGACGATTCACAAACGCTCGACGCTCTGGCGATATCGGCCGAACTCCAGTGCGGACAATGCTTATTGCCTAAGATTAAAAGGCAACTATGACACCATGATTGAAGACTCCTATCAGGATCAGATACGGCAAGTGGTACTCTACAAAGAATGATTGTCGTGCACTTTGACCGTGCAGCCGAGTACCTTGCCGTCAAATAATAAACGGGTCTGATAACAGAGATGGCATTAGGAAAGTTTTGCAGTACACCGTTAACAAATACTTTGCACCTTATTCTACGCACCTCTGCGTCTTTCGAAACCATTCGTCAAACCCACACATCCATTTTTATTCAGGAATCTGGGTTCACTCATCATTCCAAGATCTTAGTTGGAAAACCGTATTAGTAGTATCCTGCTCTTCGCTTCACGGAAGGGGTCAGCACAAAGTTATACGGAGCGGGCGGGGTCTGCATTAAGGGAGGATCCTGCAGAACTTTCAGCCCAGTACTTGCCGAACACTCGACACAGACTCTGGAGCGGTGGTTAGGCGCTTTGTTGCGGTGGAAAAACCGTGTGTCTGCCCGTGAGCGTGAACGAATGTTTTTGGCAGCTAGAGTTGAGTTGAGCTGAGAGATTTGGACGGCTCTTAACAACGAGGTTTTGAGAGCCGATGAGGGTGAAGTGAGGTGAGAATGGAGCAGCGCCGGAATGCAAGAGCGGGGGAAACGGAAGATCCCGGGGAAACCCACCGACCAGCGGCATCGTCCAACGCGATTCGTACTTGCGAAAATCCGGGAGTGACCCGGCCGGGGACTGAACCCAGTTCGCCTTGGTGACAGGCGAGCAGTCTAACCGCTCAGCCACCGTGGCCCCTTTGGCAGCTTGAACCACTCTACACAGTCACTCCTCGGGCACCACTTTGCGGAGACTGTCTTCTGTTTTTCCAGCACCACGCCCTCCACTACTCTCGTAACGGTAAAGAAAACGGCCATGTTCTCTTCTTCACTAATCGGGGGTTTTCGCGCACGACAGGCGTGTTTTCATCTTCAAAGTCCAATACTTTGTTTTGGACTTTGTTGGACACACCATTAAAAATAAATCACGGTTTCTTCAACGGTTAGTATGCCATTGGCATGGCGAGATGTTCGATTTTAAAAATTACTAAGCATCTTGTGGCACTACGAAACGCGCCATGCCATCTGTCCGTCTGTTAAAGCATGGGGAACCCAAAGGGAGCAATTTTTTCTCATTTAAAAATGTCTGAACTGAATTGTGTGAATTGTCAGTGTGTAGTAATTTCAAAACACACTTCTGCCTGGCGATAAGTCACATGCCTGTTGGACTCGAGCATCTTCCTGACAGCAGCGATGTTCTACTCTGTGACAGATCTCGGAACGCAAGGGGTCGCCTTGTATATGGATGTGCATGATACAATGATGAAGCCTCTCCGCCACATCGTGACGCCCGTAGCATTGGAAACCTAACCTGTCACAACGCATGTTGATATTCAGCCCGAAAGTTTAGCTTCAATAGTTGTTATATGTTTAAAAACTTCCAAATTTTACATGCATTAAATTCAGAAGCCTGCCTTAACATCTTCAATGTTTTGGGTGTCACAAAATGGTGTTGGGCGAAAATGCAGCTTCAATGACGTCATACCATACCTTGTCCTATTATCCCTACCTTCATGTCGGAACATCTTCCAGACTGAAATTTCCTCTCTGGAGCCCCCAATACCGTATGAATATGGTCGTATGTTAAGGACAATAATCTTCCAGCAGAGGAACTGTTTTCCCCCAACACTGTCGTGTAATTGGCCTAACTGACAATATCAACAAACTCGCCACTGTTATAGGAAGAACAGCCACGTATGCAGTGAGTGTGGCCAAACGTGGCCTTCTCCACTTCCTTCAGGCCACGGTGTCTGTTGTTCCCCTTCACTGTCGCTGGACGCGCTCATATATGCTTCAAGGTTGCATGAACGACCTGACGCTGGGGCGGATAAGTGGTTTTTGCGTTAACGCTAGTCTTATCTCATTCTTATTACGTCATCTATGACGTCAGTGACATACAGGCTTGCATTATCTCCTCATACAAATTCCGTTGGGCTAATAAAGACATTATTTGCTCGTTAAAGTTCCAGCTTAATTTTAAAAAGAGTGTCACTTGCGAGTTTATTACATCTCCAGAGTTCAGGACAAATGTTTGGAAACTCCGTGCCCTAGTTAGAATTCGAATCCATTTTATTTTGATTACGATCTCGGTACTCTACACGCTCAGTCTACTGGAATGTACTTCAGTGTATTGTCAGACAAAAAATTACGAGTGTATCTTCGGGTTTTTCATTGAAGACAGAAAACACAAATGGCAACATTAAAAAGGGAATATCATTACATATTAACATCCCTCACTTGATGTCTCGTAATATTATCAAGGGGACGATAGGGGTTAGCGTGACTAAGGTGTTCCCCTGGGAATCGAATGGGCGAAACCCAACTTTGAAACAAAGTTCCATGAACGACAGTGATACCAAGTGCTTGATCGAAAAGTGATATATTTATAATCGACCCGGCGATCTTTTGATTAGGTGCACGGGGCACTTCTTAAAATTGTCGGTTCGTCACAATTCGCCACAGGCCTACTATTGTTTAGATATCATTCCTCGGTTAGTTGCTTCTATATAGATTTTTATTATATATATATATATGTGTGTGTATTACATCTACATGTTATTACATATCCCGTAGTCACACTTTTATTTTCTTTTAATGGATAGGATACAAATGGCGGTAAACATATTACGTGCATATTTTCTTGTGCAAGAAGCATAAGAACTCTCGGGCGGTTATATATAAATAAATACATATATATAAAATTATAATCCGTGTTGAAAGAAAGCCTTTCTCTTTGAGTTGATTCACTGCAGAATATTGGTCGAACAAAAGTCAAGTAAAAAACCTCCTCAGACGCATTTTGTTGTACCGTGTTTATACGAAATGTGAAGAAAATCTTTAATTTCTGTGTTAGTGCAACGTTTTGCTTCCGCAGGATTGAAATCTCTCGGTACATATAGGATTTTAGATTGAGGTCCTATCTAGAGATAGCAGTCCTTTACATTTGGAGTGCCTATTTTCTGTTGTTGAACTTTTGTAAAATTGCCGATATTTCTTGTTTGACTGAATATTTAATATTCCTATTAAATGAGGCGTGAGAGAGAAATAGTATATATTTTATATACCTACTGTGTTTATATATGTACACACGCCTCAAAAACGTTTAGCACCACCGGTATTTCTTAGTTACCAGGTTTCTCACGGCTCAAGAGAGAGTATGGGATGAAAATACACACTGTTTGTAATGCGCCACGTGACTCAGCGAACATCCTTCGTGTGAGTGAGTGGAGAGATTTGGGCGGCTCTTAACACCAAGGTCTTTAGAGTCGATGAGGGTGAAGCGAGGTGAGTATGGAGCAGCGCCGGAATGTAAGGGCGGGGGAAACGGGAGATCCCCGAGAAAACCCGCCGACCAGCGGCATTGTCTGGCACGATTCCCACATGCGAAAATCCGGGAGTGACCTCGCCAGGAAAGGAACCCGGTTAGCCTAGGTGGGAGGCGTGTAGTCTGACCTCTACACCACCGCGGCCCCTGGGCATCTTCTGTGTGCAACTAATTATAGGTGCTGCAAAACCTTTCTGAGGTATGTGTATATGTGTGTGTGTGTGTGTGTGCGTGTGTGTGTGTGCGTGCGCGCGTGTGTGTGGTGCTTAAAAATCCCAAGTCTAACGGCCCTGCCTACCAAGCCGGCAGTCACGAACTTCAAATGGGGACTCGATGTTAAACGAAATTCCTTCTCATTGCGTCAATTTTAATGACAACAATTTCAAACAAAAACATTTTGACGCGACTATATCAGAAAATATTGCTATATAAAATAATTAAATAAATATACATATTCATTTTTATTTTGTTTTATGTAAATTTTAGTATTACATTTTAAAATAATATATATTAAACGGAAGAATGGCAAAATGTCTTAAAATAGCAATATTTCTTAAGAAATTTCATGTAGAATACTTTTTGTTTGAAATAGTTATCTTCAAAATTGAAGCAATGAGAAGGAATTTCGTTTGATTCCCCGTTTGAAGTTCGCGGCTGCCGGCTTGGTATGCAGAGGCCTCAAGTATCCATCATAGGGGCGAAGAGACGGAGATGGAACACCGGCGGTATGCAAGGGCGGGGTAAACTGAAAGTCCGAGAAATCATAGCAGGCCAATGGTAACGTCCGCCACGTTTTCCCACATGCGAAAATCGCGCGTGACCCCGCCGGGAGTTAACTGCGAAAACGTGGGGAGCAGACACGATAGNGGGGGGGGTAGAAGGTATCAGCGATGCTGTGAAAGGAGCTGCCAAACGCCGCCATTGATGCAATCATTTCCGTGGGTGCGGTGAGTGCGAGGAAAGAAGGCCGTGGTTTAATTACCCGCGGCCCTGTTCCACTTTTCCGCACTCCGGCTGCTGACAGTGGGCATGTCTGTTTAAACAGGCTAGAAACTGTCGCTCCTGAAGGATGGCGTCAGACGGATCAGTCTTTGGCGAAGGTGAGTTTTGTCACTTCGGTGCAGTCTACTGTCTCAGCAATGGGGATATTCAAGGAGGCACTGACTAAGGGCTTCGCAGTGCGTAAAGTCCCTAAACATTAAATCAAGAACTGAATTTTAACTACCTAATATATTTTGGGGACGTTAGATATACCGACAACATATTTGAATGCTGGTAACTTTCACATATAGCGATAGTCGATTCAGTCTATAGTTTCCTATTTAAAAATTGCTAACGTTTTGCGAAAAATTACAGATATAGACCACAAAATCGTTTGCCAAAATAATCGTCTTAAGATTGACCAAATAATATCTTCCACAATTCTTATAACATTAAAATTTACACATATCAAATAAAATATTTTTTTTACAATTGTTTTATATTTTAAGAAAATTTAATTTAGTTATAACTAAGAAGTTTTTTTATTATTATATTGTTCCAAAACTGTAAATAATAAAATGTTATACATTGCATTAACTATTGCTACATGTGAAGGTTTCGTTAATTCAAATATATACATAGTCTATAAAACAAACCTCGCCGAAATACAAAGTAGTTCAAATTCAGTTCTTTATTTTATAATTCGGAAATTCGCGCACGAGACCTTTCCATATGCCTTAACAATATTTATTTTCTTTTCTGTTTCTGAGTTGATGAGGATCTTAGTTCATGGGTGAGGACAGAAGAAGGTTGATACTAGGATCTGCATCAACATTCGCCTGGAATGAGAACAGAAAACGTTTGAGAAAACCAATCTTCAGGGCTCCTGGCCGGAACTGAATGCACAACCTTACGCAAAATGGCGCTGTATTTACTGCAGCCGCTTCCAATTAACAATAGACTATCGAACTAACTTGGTTTTGTGTTACATTAGGGCTAGTCCAATGTTTGTACATTTTAAATGTTATTTCCGTGATTTACCACATTCAACGCAAAGCAACCCTAGTGCCGTATGTTTAGAAACGTTAATATTTACAAATTTGGAATGCATATATTAATTATAAAACAATATTTATTGAGCCATGATAACCGTTTTTATTCACTGTCCAGGTTATATGTAAGGTAAACAATTCCATATACAGAATGTTCGGAAACTCAGTGTCCAAACTCCCAACATAGTTTCTTTGGACAAATAGTAACACAACAGACCTATACACTAATATCCGGAAACGTATTTTTATATCAAATAATTGTGTTCAAAGTTGCAGCGTACAACACCTGGAGAACAAGGCTGTGCGATCATTTGTATCGGACAAGTTGCATAGGTCGTAGGCGCGCGACACTAAATCATTACATAAGCAGCGTCATGCGCCTACTTCCTATGCAACTCTTCCCACACGCATGATCGCACCACCTTTTTCTCCAGGCGTTGTACGCCGCAACTTTAAACACTATTTTTTATATGAAAATACGTTTCCGGATATAAATGCATTGGGGTTTTGAGTTACTATTAGTTCAAGAAACTACGTTTGGAGTTTGGGCACTGAGTTAACGAACATTCTCTAGATCCCATAAGAAGATATTGACCAACAGACTACTTAAATAGTTTAACTATTCATGTACTGGAGGCCATGAATATTGTATTATGTTGCAAAAAAAATTATTTCGATAATGTTGCAATGCAATAAATTTTTTTTTTAGATGGTTTCTAAATAAATTCTTGAAATTTTGGTGTCACATTTAATGTTTATTTGGTGGGTGTAAAACATGCGTTCAACGTGTCCACACAACTTAAATTTTGTGCGTTTCTCAAGTTTCCATTTTTCTTTTTTTAAACATTAATTTCGTCCATACTTTGCGTATGGTAGAATATTCATTTGCCGCTTTGGATGGGTGCACGGGGCATTTAAGTCAAGTCTTGCTTTAACACGCTACCCCCTCCCCTACCCCCTTGTTACCTCACGGGTAAATTTTTTGGGTCGCGGCGGTTCAGTAAATGTAGATGTTCTAGGTACTCGTTACAGAGTCGTCTGGTGTTCATGGCTTCAACGAGCGTATTTAATCATTCCTGGAATCCTGGGGCCCCCACCCGCCCTACGTCCTAATTAATCTTCACTTACCGCGTGCGAGTCAGAAGCTCGTTTCATCTCTACGAATAACTACAACGCGGTTGTTCGTGGGATGCACTCTGTTGACCCCCTCCCGCTGTTCACGTCACACAGTCGGACGACATCCCCGCAAATGCACGATCGTCGTGTACGCGGGCGACATTTTGATATATGGGCAGAGAATCCGGTAGTAAACCAGGCGTGGAATTTACCGTTTGCACCATAACCTAGTATTTCATGTCCTAGGACATTCTTCTCTGCCCACGCCGCGTTGTACGGAGCAGATAGCCAGTGGTGAGTTATACAGCGTGATCCATAATCGGTCGCAGCGGAGGAACGCGCGGAAAATAAAAATACGTGAAAAGTCTTGCGATATGCCGCCAGAACCGCGTTGTTATCGAGAAACGGACAGTGATGGGTCAAAACTACAATTACGTGTCAATGTGTGTTATTGACATGGATGGCGGAACATTGTATTTTAAAGGGAGATGTTCGAAGTATACGAAATTTCGTACACAACACATTTCAGCCCTCCTGTCCTGTATGATGACTCGTGTAACGTCGGAATACTTGTGCTGCCAACTTAACAGACTCTGAGACGTTCATTTTTTTTTATCTCTGTTGCCTTTTTTTTTTTGTAACATCGGTCAAAGTATGACGATTTCAAAATCTAAAAACTTAACACGTTAAATATAGACATAGTAAAGAGAAAATTCTTGAAAACAGTTAATAATTGTACATTATTTAAAAATGATTGCCAGATAAAATGAAATGTCGCCTTTTGCCAATAGGTTACTTTTCGTACTTTTGCCCATGTTGTTCGTATAAAGCTGTCCGGTATTTTAATTGTATTCTACAAGTTTATGAAAACCAATAAATATGACCTAAGAAAGGGCAATCTTACGTAATTGTTTTTACTAACTTCGAGGGGAAATATTTTACCTAGGTGACGTGTTTCTCACAAGATATTTCCTACTTTGGGAATTTTTTTCGTGTCTTTACGGCGCAAATTATTATGCATTATAAATACTTACGATGTAGGCGAAGAAACTTGAAATAGCTTTGCCCTTTCTTAGACATTCTGTGTTGGCTTCCAAAAAACTGTGGTCATCGATTATTGTTTTTGACGTTAATTTACGTCCGCACTTAAGATTCCGAATCATTATGAAAATAAATTCCTTTAGCTCTTGTGTGCATTCGTCTTAATTTGTTCTTTATTTAATTATATTTCCAGATAAATTTAAACAGTTATATGTGAGTGCCTTCGCCAACTTCTGCTCAGTTACTTAAATTTAAGTTACTTCTACTACAGGTTGGGAATATCAATGTTCAAAGTTTGGCAAAGGGAACATTTTCGCCACTAGGTAAGCGCTAGTGTCGGCAACGTACCAGATTTTCTCTATTTTCTACGTTCGTAATTAAGTAAAATATCTCTCTTTTATTATTCACGTAGCTTAAAATTTTAATTAAAAGTTATATTTTGCAACACTGCGCACCTAGTGGCGAAAATTTTCCCTATGCCAAACTCTCCCATGATAAATCTCGTTTTGTTCCTAACCTAGTCGAGTAAACCTTACTTTGAGTAATATACCACCCGCATCTTTTTAAGCATTTGCGGGGAATCGGTTCCCGCCATCTTGGATTTACGGAATTTACGTCACAGCCTTTATTGCAGATTTTATACTTTATTATAACGATCAACAGAGCGTTGGGGATTGCTTCGCACATTTTATAAAATCAGTATTGCTTGACCAGTACTGTCGTCAGGGTCATTTCTGTAATCGCCTTCAAAAATAAATACTTATTTCTTGCCGGCAATCTCTATTCAAAAATTTTTAAAGGTAGTGAAGTTTTAATAATTAAAGTTTGAGATGGTATTATTTATAACGTGTCGTAAGAAAATTTTATTTTAAAAACATTCTTAAATGGGACTCATGGTAAGAAAAAATTAATAAATCCAAGATTGAGGGTCTGCGTGGACGATGTGAGAGGCTGAATAAGTGCCACCGACTGCCTTGCTCAAGAGACAGTCATATTCCAGCCAGCCTGGTGAGTATATGAGGTGAGATGAGGGTGGAGAAGCAGCGGAATGCAAAGACTGAGAAAATTAGAGCACGAGGAGAAAGCTCACCGCCCATGGGCAACATCCGCCGCGTTTCCCCCAATGCAAAAATCTTCGACTCAGATCCGCTGGGTCTCGACTCCACATAACAGTAATTGGAGGACGCCGTACCAATCTCAGAGGCACCGATGCCCCGCTACTTACAAGCGAAAGCTAAACATTGGAATAAATAATGGAAAATAGCCAGCAAAAATCGTTTGCAGATTGCGGCATTTTTAAATAAGAGAAAAAAAGGGGGTATACAATGGTACACATAAACTAAATTGTTTGCTGAATCTGTATATTTTAATGGTGCTCCTCTGTATGTTTTAATTTCATTTTGAGGGCGTCGGCTACACAAAAATGCATGTCCCTCGTTATTCTGTTGCTCTCTGGCCGCATTGGAGCGAAATGAACTGACTGCTAAAAAAAATCAGCAAACACAATTAATCGTGGGAATGTATAATTTTACAGAAACTATCCATATTTCTATCTTTGTCAGGATAAAAAGGCGAGCACCTGTGAATTCAACTAAAGACCGTGCGTGCTTTCAAACTCTCAAAAAACACTTAACTTTCATTCTTCTGAGAGGAGGCAAATTTTTTTTTCCTTGTCGGGTTCTAATTGCAGGACGGAGAAGTTCCGAGAAACGGGGACACGTGTTGTAGATAGGGTGGCTGGCTCAGAAAAACACCATTTCCATCTTAGCGTCATCTCCTCTAATCGCCAGAGCCAGGTAGTCAAAGTGGCTCTCGAAGGAGTAGAAGCCAGTGAACAAATGTTGATTGAGGGTACTGCGTGACACATTTACGAAGAAAATGGTTGAAGGAAGCATAGTTTGTGTACGGTTACAGATGCAGAGTCATTATAAAAGCTGGGTCTTTCCGCAGCATGAGCTTCGCTTCTTGGCCGTCGGCACTAGGGCTAAATATCAGTAGATACATATATGCTTTTTATACATACAGTATATATATTTATGCTGTATATTTGTAAAATATAAACGATCAATAAAACCCTTACAGTATTATATAGTGAAGGTGGACGGTTTAAGGTTCATTGTACAATTTGAAAGTTTTGCTTAGCTCCGTTCCTTCTTTTAGCCACCGTGTAAACTTGGGACATACAAAAATCAACCTTGGCATGACCCTAATGCCTGGCGTCTACTCGTCAAGTTATCCAGTGACAATTTTTGAAATACCAAACTTGTTACTACCACGTCAATTCTTAGTTACAAATTTGCACGTCATAGTTTTAACACAAAATGCTAGAACACAGAGAACAGGCTACCAACGTTACTGCGGATGTACCAGGTAGGCTTTTACGTTTTGATCTATTCAGTTATAGACAACAGGGGCGGACAGTCCATAAGCCAGGAGAAGCGATTGCTGCACTTCAACGGGGATGGGGGATGGGTACCTCAACTAACATATGGCATACGTGGCATAGTTAATGTTATACAGTCTCATCACACTACACAGGTGTATGTTTGTGTACTTGAACTACATACTTCACTGCAGTTCCANTGTATTTGTAATTCAAATATATTTGTACGTACTTATTATCTTAATAACAGTTCACAGACTGCCCCCCCCCCCCAAACAAAAATAATTTTCAAACGTTGATTTCGAAAGTTTTCAATTGCAGTTAACTGATTATATCGTCTTGCACGTGTAGCATTCATTAAATACCACGAAGAGCTATTGTCTTCAGCTCTCGTCTCCAACAGCGGCTAGAGATTTTCGAGCACACGTATGCGCCCAATGAAATAAAACCTTATGTCAAATTAATTGTTCTGGCATTTCAAAACACGTACACAGGGTGTTTCTAGACATACACAGGATCGGTAAAAAAATATTTTTGGTGTTTGACCAGTTCAGCAAGAGTACTTCACATCAAAAATTGTTATTTCCGACCCACAGAACTTTAAATTGCGACGAATAACTATAAATTAAATAAGCTTATGGGGATAAATAAATAAATATATATAATATGTCAGGACACGAATGATGTTAAAAAAAACATACTGAACCAGGATAATAAAAGCAAAAAAAAAAAAGAAACTTATTCCATCGCACATCAAATATAACATTTTAAAAATAAAAAAAAGGAGGTGCGTGTACTTATGTATGCGCGTTAGAAAATTGTGCTTCTTTGGCGGGACTAAAATAAAATTTGATACGCGTATAACCTCAAATGCTGGTTGCTAAGTAACAGCATGTATTATCTGCTTGATTGCAATGTTCACTTTCAAATTTCGTTACACTGTGCGCGTGCAACTTCCGTTGCACACTAAACTTTTACCCTCAACGCGCCAAATGAAGCATAACTTCAATAAAATATAGTTTAAAACGAGATGTGAAAATAACTTACAAATGTCTAAACATTTCTTTCTTGTAATGGGCTACGTAATAACACAAGAGCAGCTTCGAAATTTATGTTCAAATACAAAAAAAAAAAAAACGAAACCCGTCAAATCAAATATTTGACAGTGTGACAGACATGTAAACCTACTCAATATTAATTGAGAAACTTCGTTTGATAAAAAAATCCTATATCCGTAGTTAATCTTCATATATATATATATATATATGAAGGAGAAAATATGACAGCGTGGTAGGGTTTTTATACTGGGATTTTATGTGTCTTTCTGCTTTCAAATGCGGAGTTGTAACGTTGGGCGGAGAGTTATAAACATCCTGTATTTATTTATTCATTCTTTCATTTGTGTATTACTTGCTTAAAGCGCTTCCGAACGGTGACGGAGTCTTGGAAAGGAAACACTAAGACATTAAATGTTGGGGAAAGGGTAGTACCCATCCCATCTTGGATTTTTTTTACGTTTCCTTAATCAAACTTCATGACCGGACATTAAAAATCAAAGCTTGGTACGACATAAAATTTTTTTTAACTGTTTTTTTATTTTTAAGTTTGTACGGTTTTCCTATGCGGGACAGAAACTGTTAAATTATGAGGTCACCTTCGATTACGGTTACAGATGTGAAACGAATCATGTAAGAAAAAGAACATGGATTTTGAAGTAACTGTTGAGGTGTTCCCTGTCTCTTGACAGGCATGTTTTTTTAATTATTGAATATAGAAATCAAATTATGAAATAATATATGTAAATTCAAAATGGCCAGGATGCCTCCCAGCATTCGCCTGGAGTGATTCCGGAAAATACTAGAAAACCAAAATCAGGTTGGCCAGACTGGAAACCGGACCCAGGTCTTCCCGAATGCGAGTCCAGTGTTTTACAACTGCACTTCCTCGCCCGGTGCCTATCGTTAATGAAAACCATAGTTGTTTAATTGATTATAAAAAAAACCCTCTTATATTCGTAGAGAGGAGTGGAGAGATTTAGGCGGCTCTTAACAGTGAATTCTTGAAAGCCGATGAGGGTGAAGTAAGGTATGGAGCAGTGCTGGAATTCAGGGTGGGGCAAACGGGAGTTCCCCGAGAAAACCCGCTGACCAGCGGCATCGTCCGGCACTATTCCCACATGCGGAAATCCGGGAGCGACTCCGCCGGGAATCGAATCTAATTCGCCTTGGTGGGAGGCCAGTAGTATCACCACTACACCGCCGCGGCCCCCGCTGATATCTTTGTTACTGCGCAGCTGGCATACGCTCTCTGCGAGCGTTCAGTTGGTGGGCCAGAAAGCCTGTAGTGCTGGGGCGTCGCTAAGGCGTTGATTGCCCGGACGTTAGTGGCCGGGGACGTGAGTGACCACAGCATTTCCGCCTCTGGTTTCTGAGATAATCAAGTGTTAGTCAGCGACACTTCTGGTCCGGCTGATGCGTCTCTGTGTGCGCGCTGATACTAGAGCACAAATTTGGCGACTCTTCATTCCGCGTCCGTGACAGTCGCGTGAACGAGTTTCAAGTCTCAAGCTAAGCCGCTGCCAACAACTGATGACTCATTTATTTAAAGAGTTCGGTGACTGCTTTTGCCGATGTCTCTAATACGTTTCCTTATGAAAGGTTGTGGGTACGAATTCCTAGTAAGCTATGGTAAAAGTTTACGTAAATATAGAATTAATGTCCACCTACCCCATTAAATTAACCTCTCTGTATGCATCAATATTATTTTTAAATAAGGGCTTTGTCTATCTTGACGTTTGTACGAAACACAGCATCAAAACACTGCAATGGGCGACATACCCTAAAGAACAAAAAAAAAAAAAAAAAAAAAAAAACTGGTATAAGCGTGCGTATGCAAATAACAGAGGTATGGAACCAATCAGAATAACGCGATGCGGTCGGCAACTAGATCGGTTACTGCTGCTATAATGGCAGGTTATCAACATTTAAGTGANCAGGTTATCAAGATTTAAGTGAGTTTGAACGTGGTGTTATAGTCGGCGCACGAGAGATGGGACATAGCATCTCCGAGGTAGCGATAACATTTGGATGTTCGCGTACGACCATTTCACGAGTGTGCCGTGCACATCGGGAATCCGGTAAAACATCACATCTTCAACATCGCTGCGGCCGGAAAAAGATCGTGAAAGAACGGGACAAACGACGACTGACGAGAATCATTAAACGTGACAAACGTGCAACCCTTTCTCAAATTGGCGCAGATTGGATTTGTGGACTGCCCTGCAGGATTCATGGTGTTAAATGTCTCTTGCATACCTTCAGACATTAGTCGAGTCCAAGCCACGTCGTCTTGCGGCACTTCTACGTGCTCGGGAGGGGGGAGGGCTACACGATATTAGGCAGGTGTACCATTTTTTTTGGCTCTTCAGTGTATATAATCCAATATTGTATACAACAAGCATGTCACTAAATTATCGTACAGTCTTGTATTACAACTATGGCACCACAGGTGGGTGATAAGCCTAACATTGTACTGTTGGAAAGTGTGGGGCAAATTATGACACTGCCGTTGATCCTAGTTTCGTTTGTGTAACTCTCGTTTGACGCGAGTCTCGGTATGTTTATCCCATAGAGATCATTCCTAGCACTTCAGGAGTATTCTCGGTTTCTCTGTAACAACTTACTGGCTAGTCGACATCCCCGTCAGCCACGTAGCAACAGAGGATTGACGGGTCATTACGCCGGCGACTGCAGCGGATGCTCAAAGAACAGACAATCATTACAGTCCCTCGCATCAATCGTGTCATCGAGAGAGCCCAGGAGGTCGTATGAGACATAAAATTATTCCCTCCGAGAAAAAAATCTACTAGCATTCGAAAGGTTCACATCAAATCACTGACATCGGCTTTGCAGGTCAGAGGCCAGGTTTTGGCCATTAGCATCAGGTGACGGTGATGGGGCTTTCTGATTATTGTGGACTCCGAACTACTCCGACTCAAAATTTCTGAGTCATGCGGTGAGCAGGGCCGAGACCACAACCGTCTTGGCCTCCTCTACACACATTAGTGATGACAGTCGCCTAAACCACTAGAAGATTCTGCTAAAGCAATGTTTTACCCATTGATTACCTTGCACTTAGTAGCGACGAGCGTCGATACGCAGACGTGCACCAAATGAACGTCGACTCACTAGTAACTTCTACAGCACGCTTGATAACGCCGCACAGAGGCAGGCATGCACGACCGAAAAATAATCGATTGTTCTTGCATGTTTCTTCGGAGATTTTAAATATGTTTGATATGTGTACGTTATTTTTAACTTTTAAAAAATAATATTTTATGCGTTTGGACTGTAAAAAGACCTGACATTTTTTCATCTGTTCTTTAAGTTTATGTTCTAAAACATTTATTTGCCCAGTATCTTACGTTAGTGCAAACGTCTTTAAAAGTTTGATTTCGAATATTAGTTGAAATATGATGGGGAAAGATGTCTGATTCCATAAAATCATTAGATCGACTTTTAAGATACCTACTTTTTATGACAAAGTCTTGTTGAAAATCACATGGGTTTCAAATATCACACACGAACAAAAGTAGTTTCCATTGCGTTCACTAAAACACGATCTCTGAAATGATTATCTATTTGAAGACAATCGATTTTGGTGCGTGCAAGTTTACCTCTGTGCGGCGTTGACGCCAGCTCCTTCTTCCCTATCCCTTTACCAACTCACCTGCTGCTAGACGACTAGGACAGTTACGGAGCAGGCAGTCTCTCGACTTGAATGCCGACCGGCTCGCACACGGGGGGACCCCAGCGTGGCAATAACGTGACACGCACCGAACACGACCCCCGCAGGCACGCCGCTGGGTACAGCCCGCTCGCTCGGAGTTGGTCCTCCCGATATGGTGGCGCCCGTGCGTTGACATGTGGACCTCTCGACTGCCGGCCGTCAGATGGCAGATCTACCCTATCCTAGACCTTCGTGGCAGAGGTCGCTAACCTGTATCGCACCACGAGGTTCTGTGTTAGGTTCGCGTGCCACGATACAATGTTCCGTAGACGCTCCGGCGAAAGCTTCTTCGATGCTTGCTGCCACGCAAATAAACGAGTGCATTTGTTTTGATTTTTCTTCTGCAAATGTGGTTCTACGACGAACTTCACTCACAATTTCTGCAGTATCTGTAAATGCACAGAGCTTAACTGTTCTCCCCTCTCATTCCCCGTATTGTTGTCTCTGCTTAAATTGGTAAAAATGTGCAGATGATTTTGATTACTTTGTTGAAATAAAGATCAGCGGTCCACCCACTGTGCGTGACGCTATTGAATTCTGATCGCTTATACAGCCAGCCAACCAATCTGGCACAAATCCAGAGACGTTTCAGATGATCATGGATCATTTTATTATCATGATTTTGCACTACATTTTAAAATACGTTAGTAGCAGTCGATTTGGAGATGCCAATCCCCAGGAAACTTTTGAAATATGAAGGTACAGTGTTCGACTGCATGTAGAAATATTGTATGTATTGCACTTATTTTATATTGAAAAAAACATGACAGGTCGAGGTAATCCATCCATCCCCACAAACTGAAACATGTTAACTGGGTTGGTTGTTTCTTTTTGGGTGTTTGGTGAGAGCTATTATCCTTCCATTACATCCACGGACGTCCTAACACCTTACGAATTTAATTGCAGGGGTTTTGACTGTGTCACGTTGGCCTCATCTAGCCGAAGAGTTGTTACCTTGTCGGTCCCGCGGTGTTCGACGCAATCTTCGTCGTTGTCGACCACACCTCTTTCTTAAACCCTAGCCCACCCTTCCTCGACCTTCAGAGCAGGATGGCCATTCCTTACAGAGATAATCAGAGAAGTTACACCTCCTCCTGACGTTAAGCCTGGTACGTACTACCCCAAGTTCTCTACACAACCCTCAACATAAACTTTTACAAGTGGCACCAAGACCGCGTGAATTAGAACTACCGTGATAGTTGCCATGTTCTCCCACTTGATTTTCCAAATGGAACACGTCCTATTTTTTTATCGCATATCTTCTACTTGCGTATTTTCAATATCCAGTTAGCTGAAACTATCATTAAAATTAAAACAAATTATTTTTTGGCACCTTGTTCCAAACAATAAACAAGTTATGACAACTGCATTACACAAACTTTCAGTAATGACGAAAAGGATTGATTCTTTTTAGTTTTATTTTTAAAGAACTTCAAGCAAGGCTTTAACCAGATATTATTTTCCCCCTGCATTGATCAGCCAACTTCATAAATGCGTTTTCCTCGTTCATGCATGGAGGTGCGAATGTAAACAGCGATAAGCGTAAATGCGCTGTCGTAGTTTTGCCTCCAACTTCCGTGTTTAAAATTTCGCTTTTATCTCAAGTATAGGATTATGAATGAAAGTGCATCGAGAACTAGGGCTTGTGGTGTGTACCAAAAATGTTACTGCATTCCAGCATCTGTGTGCCTTGGGAGATAGGTCGTTATTCGAGCACATATGTTTGGAAATTTATATTTGCACAAGTGTTCGGGGCTAAAGTGAAATGACGCTCACTGACTCCCACTAGTACCCTCCTACTCTCCCCTGGAGACACGGTGGCTCAGCGGCTAGAGAGCTCACCTCCCACCAAGCGGGGTAACTTCCGGATTTTCGCACGTGAGAATCGTGCGGGTGATGCCGCTGGTCGGCAAATTCCCTCGGGGATCTCCCGTTTCACCCTCCTTTGCATTCCGGCGCTGTTCCATACCTCGCTTCACCTACATCGGCTCTCAAGATCCAGATGTTAAGAGCCACCCAAACCTCTTCCTTCCAATTCACCCTCCTCTCGCCCCGTTTCACGGGCAAATTAAAGGTTTTTTTTTAAAGCCATTTGTGCTCAGCTGTTGTATACAGGAGAAAGTTAAAAAAATTAGTGGTTCTGTGGAAACTGAAACAGTCGGATCCATACCGCCGGTCGATTGTATGTTCGCACTGACTTTGGCCACCTAGTCTCAGAGTGGAGTGGAGATATTTGAGTGGCTCTTAATATCGAGGTCCGAGAGTCGATGAGGGTGAAGTGAGGTGAATATGGAGCAGCGCTGGAATGCAAAAGCGGAGGAAACGGGTGATCCCCGAGAAATCCCGCTGACCAGAGGCACCGTNATATGGAGCAGCGCTGGAATGCAAAAGCGGAGGAAACGGGTGATCCCCGAGAAATCCCGCTGACCAGAGGCACCGTCCGGCACGATTCCCATCTAGTCTTAGAAATATTCCATATTATTAGATATTAATTCGATTTCAGACAATGCCAACCCCTGTGGCATAGTCAGCTGGCACGGTGTGAAATGTCATGGGTTCGAAACCCATATAAGACGTGGATGTGTAAGCCATTTAAAGTATAATTTTAGGTTTAGTTTGATGTTAAAGTCCCTCCCTTTCTACTAATAAACGGGCATAAAACAGAGGCTTTAAGGGTTCCACCTGGCTATAGTTATTTTTTCGCGTTCGAGACCTGAAAACATGCGGGCTCTAAGGTCGATTCTTGCTCACTCACCACTTGCTTCATCACCTCTACGTGAAAGGAGTTCAACTGGCATCCAGTCTTTCCGTCGGCGACTTGTTTGAACGTGACTTTAAGCGGTGGCCCTATATTTTTATCCCACGCTAATAAAGATAAAAGAATGGTGCATGTCTAAAGACAACNGTGACTTTAAGCGGTGGCCCTATATTTTTATCCCACGCTAATAAAGATAAAAGAATGGTGCATGTCTAAAGACAACTGTGAAGTTTCTCTATAGAAAATTCTTCAGCTAAAACTGATTCTGAAAAGTCCCGTTTTAACCATTTTCGCGTTTAAAAAAAACAATCCACCGAGTTGAAATGAGTGCTTGAAACATTACGCGTTTTTTTTTTTTTAATTCTTTTCATGTTTAGACGCCGCTACAAAATATCCAGCCGTTTTTTAAACACATTTGTCCTACCAAACTTCTGCAACGCACTTCATTCGTCAACCAGGCAGAGACCTTCACGATAGGATGGTGGGAGGGGGGGATTGTGTCTTTGACATTGCGCCATGTAGAAGTAGCAGCATTAAATAAGAGTTATATTTGCGGTTTCTTCGCACTTTTTGAATCAAAACTTTCAAAAATCATCCAATGTACGTCGTGTTTGGTTTTTTGCTAAAAATGTCGTGTATCAAAGGCGTTCTATACTTCTATTAACATAAAAGTACTTTATTTTTGGTTAAATTTAATTTTTATTCATGTTTTATCGATAATTTATAATATTCCATTTATAAATAACATGAACAAAAACAATGAGGAAAAAGGTTTTTTTTTGTAACGCCTAAATAGTGAGAAATAGTTCTTATGCAAAATATTATTAGATTGAGTGCGCACGAATTCGGTGCGTTGTCCCTTTGGTGTAATTATCTAGACTCTGCTAAGCTTTGATTGCACGAGGCGGAGGAATATCCAGGAAGTATAACTTTAGCAGGGTTTCATAAACACTATACGAGAAATGAAGCCATGATTTATTTTCATACGTTTTTTTATGCTTGTTTCCAAGTTCGACACAGGGTAGTTCTACATAACCCCTTAGATTTGCCCGTGGAACAATTTTGCGACGAGCCAATAGTCGTAGCTTCTTTTTCAAGACGAGTGTCTGTAGAACGTCGTGGCCATGTTTACTGCGCATGCGTTAGTGAGTGCCCGTCATTACTGCGCATGCGCGTTCCCATCCATTATTTTTCAACACAGTATCTTGGCCTAACAGGACCATACTAAGCCATCGACTAAAGACGGGGTAGACCGATCTCGCTGGCTGCGTACAACCAGTCCCCATGCCCCAGCATTAAACTGCTTTTCTGCCAACATGACTAGCAAAAACGGCATGGATTGGATTTGAGGTTCAAGCACTGTTTAGTAAACGAGTGCTTTAATATCTATGTATACTTCCTCTAACCAATTTGTAATGATATTTGATTAAATTCAAACCGATAAAATATTTTGTCATATAAAAGTACTTTTTTTTTTTATTGAGACGTAAATAAACGCGTCTATCTTTGTTTCCCATGTGACTTTGACAGGTATGTTCCTTTTGGGTAGGGCAATGTTGGGTACAGCACACGTGCAGAAGACTAATAGTCGGTCTACGTCGTCTTTAGTCTATGTACCAAACTAACCTATAATACTTGTTAAATTAATGTTTCTGCAGTTAAAACCAACTCAGGATAATTAGTAGGTGAATGAGTGCGCAGTTTTCACGGGCACATGCGCAGAATCTATGGCCACGTCTGTCGGAAGGCACTCATTTTTCCGAGAGGGTCACACATAAACGCCAATATGATGTGCCATTATGAGAGGGGGAAAAGAAGGAGAGATTGATAGTGTAATTTATTGGTCTCGCTGCATTATAGTGCCACAGAAAAAGTTATACACTGTGTTATCAGGCCAGAATACTTACTCTAAAAACGTCTAAAAAAATCTCTTCTGGCTTAGTTTATTCTATAACCACTTATATTCAATGGTATTAGTAGGGCAGTTTACCTGAAACGCAATGACACTAAATTATTTCATTTCCAGAACGAATGAAAAAAATTAAATTGTTACGCCTATGGATAAAATAGGTCGCATAACTGCGACAGAAGACCACAAATCCTTTAAAAATAATCGAGGGTAGCATACTAATAAATGTATTTTCAGAAAGCCTACCGTGTTTGGCGTTGTTTCTAGTGACTCCTATTCTGAGATCAATATTTCGATACCTACCAGCTGTAGATGAAATCGACATTAAACAAGTGCTGGTATTGTTAGCAAGTTAAGTTCCGTATTACAGATTGCATTAAAGGGTAAAATACTGCTAAAAAAAGCCGATGTTAATTTATTTCGAAGTTGTAATTCTTGGATTATTAGTTTTGTTAGAAAGACAGCGCTCTCAGCTGCTATTAGTCAAATAACTTGTGTAGTTTCTCAGCTAAAAATTTCGAACGGTTTACGCGTTGTTAAATTAACTGGTCATACTGCGCTGTGGAATTGTATAGGGGTACTCCCGTTTATTTCCCGGTCTACATTCCACCACTGCTGCACTCACAACTCTTAAAATATTCAGGATGGCCATAAAGGACAGGAATAAGCCACGGGAAAGGCAGTCCACTGATACCAGGTCCAGCTCATTCATGGTGAAAGCATACTTGTGGGTTTTTACTAGTAGTAATCACTAAAATTATCAGTCGAATGTCGTGATTGTCGTCGTCAATAATCGATTCTAGTAAGTTGCCTGATAAGATATAATTGTGACTACAATACTTACACAGATAATATGTGCTGACATACAGATAACACTTGATTACAGTACTTATACAGAAAGGCTCGGCATTCTTGTCTAGTGCCTACATAACGTGAATCACGATTAAAATGGAAATGGAAATCTGGAAACCAAGTGACAATATTTCTTCATACAAAATACTACTTGCACAATTTGGCAGCACTGTCGCTACGAAAAGTTGCACCATAGCCCACTGTTATGTTTTGATATTTTGTTGACATTTATCCTTAACGGGGAAATAGGGGCGTAACAAGTTATTGATAAGAGTCATGTAATGCACACTACATAAAAGAGGTTTATTTAACATTAAGGTTGTACAGTATTATTTCAATATAAATATGATTGAATATGAACGGGGAGAGCTATACTAATATACTGAAATATTAAATTATATTAAATTATGAAGATTTAACCAACTACGTTCTGAGTAAAGCCTAATTTGAGGGTCCCCGCTTTGTTCATGATTCCGGAGGCTGACTGAGATGGCGCAAGTCGACGGCCGGACACACCCATCTTCAGCGGTCTTATCGTTCCAATGGCCCGACGGCAAAAGACACTCCCCACGGACTACACTGTTCTATATCGGCTGCGTTGTCCCCGTTTAATGGCCGGTGGAGAGGGAGTCTGTGGTTTGCGATTTCATAACTAATTTCATCGATCACGGCCTGTGTCCTGGATAAATAAGTGAAGGTGTGATCAGGCAGGCCGCTCAGCTAAGGGCCTGACCACAACTCGTAACACCAGGTTCAAGAGAATAAAAAAAGTTCCATAAAAATTTCAAAACCCAAAGAAATTAATAAATATTTAATCATAAAAATAAAAATAAATATTTTTAACAATACGAACATATTATTCTCAAGAAACGCTTGAACAGCTTAAGCTTCAATCGAAAGGCATAGTGGNCGAACATATTATTCTCAAGAAACGCTTGAACAGCTTAAGCTGCAATCGAAAGGCATAGTGGTGTAGAAATAATAGCCGTTTAACAAACCTTTCGTCCTCTGTGCAGTATAGTCATATTTTACAAATATAACTCCGTATAGCGAGAATTTGTCACTGAGATTCCCAGCTCCCTTTTAAACCAGGTTTCACGTAGTGTAGGCTGAGGATGGGAATTTTGGGACTTACTGTATGTGACAAAGGCTGAAGTTCAATAAACAAAATGGAGTCGACAGGAACATTGAGTGATTCAGTTTCAGGTAGCAAATAAATTTGTTTCAAAAGTAATTGTTTACGATGGACAATATTTTGTTCGCTCAACTAATCTGCTGTTGCTACAAACATATGCATTCATTCCCTTAAACCAAATAAATCATCTAAAAATAATTTTCTGAGCTGAATTATTATTTTGTTGTTCCGACATCATTTATATGTTTTTAATACGCACTACTATTTCTTATTTTTTTTATTTTGGCAATAATATTTTTAAATACAAATTTTAAAAAAATAAAAATACATACCGTAGTATTTTTATTTTAAAAGTACATTCGACTAATCTTTTCGGTTAACGTAAACATTATAAGTATCGTGGTAGAGTCAAAGCAATATTTCGTTTGAAGTGAATAAGTATTTGGTTACCTGGAACAACCTGATGTCTATTATTGCAGAATTTGTTGCGGCAACAAAACCAGCTTGGTCCAGTACTGGTATTTATGTGGTTAGCTTTAGGGTAATTGACTCGTCTGATCGCATTCATTAGAAAATGCTGTTTGAAAATATGTTTGTAATTTTTGTGACAATTAAGATACTAACAATGTTTTTAGTGCATTTATTGATGCTTAATAATTGAACTAAATAATCGCAGCGACACAAGTTCAACAGAGAAAAAAAAATGCTGCGAAACTTGAAAACATTTATGTAGATGTCCTATATTGTGAAAGTATATATTTAAAAACATTCCTTGTAGATCAGCGGTAATGCTAGTCGAGGTTGCTAAGACAGCATTCGAGTTCGAAACTCGGTTGTGCTCGCACTGTTTTTTGTAATAACTGAAACTTAATTGTAACACAGCCACATAGTCCCAGCAGTTCAGTTATCCACCACTACATTGCCACCACCTGCACTCGGCACGACCCTCCGATGTAACAGCTGCCGAGAAGTCAACACCATTTACTGTAATTCATCTTCCTAGTACTAAGTCAACATTTCCAAACACCATGCATACGTCTGATATGTATATGCACATTGCTAATTTAGTTTCACAGACCAAATATCAACAATAAAATAATTTAGTTTATGCAACAAAATATTTAATTTCCCCTNTGCTAATTTAGTTTCACAGACCAAATATCAACAATAAAATAATTTAGTTTATGCAACAAAATATTTAATTTCCCCTGCACAAACAATTAATTTGGTTGCGCCAAACAAACTTTGTGTTAGTCAACAAAACGCTTTTCTCAGTGCAGTGCTAANGTGACTTTAAGCGGTGGCCCTATATTTTTATCCCACGCTAATAAAGATAAAAGAATGGTGCATGTCTAAAGACAACATTGAAGTTTCTCTATAGAAAATTCTGCAGCTAAAACTGATTCTGAAAAGTCCCGTTTTAACCATTTTCGCGTTTAAAAAAAACAATCCACCGAGTTGAAATGAGTGCTTGAAACATTACGCGTTTTTTTTTTCCCCCATGTTTAGACGCCGCTACAAAATATCCAACCGTTTTTGAAAAACATTTGTCCTACCAAACCTCTGCAACGCACTTCATGCGTCAACCAGGCAGAGGCCTTCACAATAAGATGGGGGGTGGGGGGGATTGTGTCTTTGACATTGAGCCATGTAGAAGTAGCAGCATTAAATAAGAGTTATATTTGCGGTTTCTTCGCACTTTTTGAATCAAAACTTTCAAAAATCATCCAATGTACGTCGTGTTTGGTTTTTTGCTAAATATGTCGTGTATCAAAGGCGTTCTATACTTCTATTAACATAAAAGTACTTTATTTTTGGTTAAATTTAATTTTTATTCATGTTTTATCGATAATTTATAATATTCCATTTATAAATAACATGAACAAAAACAATGAGAAAAAATGTTTTTTTTGGATTGGATTTGGATTGGATTTGAGGTTCAAGCACTGTTTAGTAAACGAGTGCTTTAAGATCTATGTATACTTCCTCTAACCAATTTGTAATGATATTTGATTAAATTCAAACCGATAAAATATTTTGTCATATAAAAGTACTTTTTTTTTTATTGAGACGTAAATAAACGCGTCCATCACTGTTTCCCATGTGACTTTGACAGGTATGTTCCTTTTGGGTAGGGCAATGTTGGGTACACGCGCAGAAGACTAATAGTCGGTCTACATCGTCTTTAGTCTATGTACCAAACTAACCTATAATACTTGTTAAATTAATGTTTCTGCAGTTAAAACCAACTCAGGATAATTAGTAGGTGAATGAGTGCGCAGTTTTCACGGGCACATGCGCAGAATCTATGGCCACGTTTGTCGGAAGGCACTCATTTTTCCGAGAGGGTCACACATAAACGCCAATATGATGTGCCATATGAGAGGGGAAAGAGAAGGAGAGATGGATAGTGTAAGTTATTGGTCTCGCTGCGAGATAGTACCACAGGAAAAGTTAGACACTGTGTTATAAGGCCAGAATATTTACTCTAAAAACGTGTAAAAAATCTCTTGTGGCTTAGTTTATTCTATAACCACTTATATTCAATGGTATTAGTAGGGCAGTTTACCTGAAACGCAATGGCACTAAATTATTTCATTTCCAGAACGAATTAAAAAAATTAAATTGCTACGCCTATGGATAAAATATGTCGCATAACTGCGACAGAAGACCAAAAGTCCTTTAAAAATAATCGAGGGTAGCATACTAATAAATGTATTTTCAAAAAGTCTACCGTCTTTGGTGTTGTTTCTAGTGACTCCTATTCTGAGATCAATATTTCGATACCTACCAGCTGTAGATAAGATCGACATTAAATAGGTGCTGGTATTGTTAGCAAGTTAAGTTCCGTATTACAGGGTAAAATACTGCTAAAAAAGCCGATGTTAATTTGTTTTGATGTTGTAATTCTTGGATTATTAGTTTTGTTAGAAAGACAGCGCTCTCAGCTGCTATTAGTCAAATAACTTCTTTAGTTTCTCAGCTAAAAATATTGAACGGTTTACGTGTTGTTAAATTAACTGGTCATACTGCACTGTGGAATTGTATAGGGGTACTCCCGTTTATTTTCCAGTCTACATTTCACCACTGCTGCACTCACAACTCTTAAAATATTCAGGATTGCCATAAAGGACAGGAATAAGCCACGGGAAAGGCAGTCCACTGATACCAGGTCCAGCTCATTCATGGTGAACTTGAGCATACTTGTGGGTTTTTACTAGTAGTAATCACTAACATTATCAGTCAAATGTCGTGATTGTCGTCGTCAATAATCGATTCTAGTAAGTTGCCTGATAAGATATCATTGTGACTACAATACTTACACAGATAATATGTGCTGACATACAGATAACACTTGATTACAGAACTTATACAGAAAGGCTCGGCATTCTTGTCTAGTGCCTACATAACGTGAATCACGATTAAAATGGAGACGGAAATCTGGAAACCAAGTGACAGTATTTCGTCATACAAAATACTACTTGCACAATTTGGCAGCACTGTCGCTACGAAAAGTTGCACCATAGCCCACTGTTATGTTTTGATATTTTGTTGACATTTATCCTTAACAGGGATATAGTGGCGTAACAAGTTATTGATAAGAGTTATGTAATGAACACTATATAAAAGAGGTTTATTTAACATTAAGGTTGTACAGTATTATTTCAATATAAATATGATTGAATATGAACGGGGAGATCTATACTAATATACTGAAATATTAAATTATATTAAATTATGAAGATTTAACCAACCACATTCTGAGTAAAGTCTAATTGGAGGGTCCCCACTTTGTTCATGATTCCGGAGGCTGATTAGGATGGCGCAAGTCGACGGCCGGACACACCCATCTTAGCGGTCTTATCGTTCCAATGGCCCGACGACAAAAGACACTCCCAACGGACTACACTGTTCTATATCGGCTGCGTTGTCCCCGTTTAAAGGCCGGCGGAGAGGGGGTCTGTGGTTTGCGATTTCATAACTAATTTCAGCGATTACGGCCCGTGTCCTGGATAAATAAGTGAAGGTGTGATCAGGCAGGCCGCTCAGCTAAGGGCCTGACCACAACTCGTAACACTAGGTTCAAGAGAATAAAAAAAGTTCCATAAAAAATTTCAAAACCAAAATAAATTAATAAATATGTAATCATGAAAAAAAATATATATATATATATTTAACGATCCGAACATATAATTCTCAGGAAACGCTTGAACAGCTTAAGCTGCAATCGAAAGGCATAGTGCTGTAGAAATAATAGCCGTTTAACAAACCTTTCGTCCTCTGTGCAGTATAGTCATATTTTACAAATATAACTCCGTATAGCAAGAATTTGTCACTGAGATTCCCAGCTCCCTTTTAAACCAGGTTTCACGAAGTGCAGGCAGAGGGTGAGAATTTTGGGACGAACTGTATGTGACAAAGGCTGAAGTTCAATAAACAAAATGGAGTCGACAGGAACATTGAGTGATTCAGTTTCAGGTAGCAAATAAATTTGTTTCAAAAGTAATTGTTTACGATGGACAATATTTTGTTCGCTCAACTAATCTGCTGTTGCTACAAACATATGCATTCATTCCCTTAAACCAAATAAATCATCTAAAAAAATTTTCTGAGCTGAATTATTATTTTGTTGTTCCGACATCATTTATATGTTTTTAATACGCACTACTATTTCTTATTTTTTTTATTTTGGCAATAATATTTTTAAATACAAATTTAAAAAAAATAAAAATACATACCGTAGTATTTTTATTTTAAAAGTACATTCGACTAATCTTTTCGGTTAACGTAAACATTATAAGTATCGTGGTAGAGTCAAAGCAATATTTCGTTTGAAGTGAATAAGTATTTGGTTACCTGGAACAACCTGATGTCTATTATTGCAGAATTTGTTGCGGCAACAAAACCAGCTTGGTCCAGTACTGGTATTTATGTGGTTAGCTTTAGGGTAATTGACTCGTCTGATCGCATTCATTAGAAAATGCGGTTTGAAAATATGTTTGTAATTTTTGTGACAATTAAGATACTAACAATGTTTTAGTGCATTTATTTATGCTTAGTAATTGAACTAAATAATCCCAGCGACACAAGTTCAACAGAGAAAAAAATGCTGTGAAACTTGAAAACATTTATGTAGATGTCCTATATTGTGAAAGTATATAATTAAAAACATTCCTTGTAGATCAGCGGTAATGCTAGCCGAGGTTGCTAAGACAGCATTCTGGTTTCAAACTCGGTTGTGCTCGCACTGTTTTTTGTAATAACTGAAACTTAATTGTAACACAGTCACATAGTCCCAGCAGTTCAGCTATCCACCACTACATTGCAACCACCTGCACTCGGCGCGAACCTCCAATGTCACAGCTACCGAGAAGTCAACACCATTTAATTCATCTTCCTAGTACTAGGTCAGCATTTCCAAACACCATGCATATGCCTGATATGTATATGCACATTGCTAATCTAGTTTCACAGACCAAATATCAACAATAAAATAATTTAGTTTATGCAACAAAATATTTAATTTCCCCTACACAAACAATTAATTTGGTTGCGCCAAACAAACTTTGTGTTAGTCAACAAAACGCTTTTCTCAGTGCAGTGCTAAGTTTTACACAAGGCGGAACGATAGATAAAGGGTTTAAATAATAAATTGAAGCTACGATTTAAAAAACGCCCGATTATCCGTGAAGCAGATGTAGCAGAGTTTGTGCGTGCATTCTGTTCAAAGCCGCGACTCGACGGCAAACGACCTCATTTCTACGCACGAAGAAAGTGATCTAGCGGCGAATAGTCGTTAAACAACGGCGTTAAACAAATTTCATTATCACTCGATCTCCACAGTCGTTGCCATAGCAATGCCAGATATCGTTTTGCACTCCTAACAATGGACTGTTGATTGACGTGGATCGGAAATCAGTGAGATTAGGATTTTGTTTCTGGGACGATGGAGAGATGACATTTACACTTTAAAGCGGGTATCGTAGGTTTTCTAAAACTTCGACCACAGAATGACTGGATAGAAATAAGAACGTCAGGGTTTTTTTTTTTGCGAGAGAAAAAAAATGGGTCTGTGGGGAGGGGATTTCCACCCCTGTTGACTATGACTTGGTTGTTATAAACCCCTTCCGGGGCACAAGTATTTGTACGTTTGTGTTTGGTAAGGTTTTTCCTCTTCTAAAATGCCGCACCCAGTGTGACGTTAGTTTCGTATAATTCTATCCCGCAACGTGAGACATACTGTGTGGCGCAGAGGTTATCTGGAGTAGGGTATCTTTTGCAAGGTCAAGAGTGCACACACAAACACCATGTAGTGAGTTATCTCGGCGCCTGATAGAACGTTCCAGGCGCCTTCACGTCACAGCAGCCTTCGTCCACATTGTGTACATAATGACGATTCTTCTCCACCACTTCCCTTGGTTAACGAAATAAACCAACTACAGACGCTCGAGGAACTACTGGCACTTGCGGCTGTCACATGGAAGTTGCTCCCTAATTCAAGTGTAAATAATTCAGTAGAAATGTTCAACTCGACCACATTATCAACCCTAAGCATCAGTGGTGTCGTAAAGTGGTATGCCCCCCCNCCCCCCAACTTTCCCAGTTTTACTTGGGAGCGCCAAAGACTTCACGAAGGGTAGCCACAAGAATGCAATTAAGATTAAGTTCTTATGTATATTTACTAAAAACAGAGGTCAGTGACGACGTTAAACAGTAATATTTATATTGGTATAAGTATTTTGTGTAAAAAATATGCAAATAGGAAGTAATGGGTGATTTCAGAACTGCATTTTGGGAAGGGGAGATTCTTGCATTTGCAGCACCAGGGGCGTCAAATTCCCTACAAGAACTTGCCCCCTGCTACCCCTCCCATTTTAATCCAAAAGGGTCCCGAAGCTCTAACTAATAACGAACGGCGAATGAAGAGGGGGGAGTCTAAAATACTGTAACGTCCTTCAAGTGACATGGTTATAATGAAGTTTTACTGTCACGGTATCATTAACGTGGCAAACATTTATACATACATGAATCTCTGTGCAAGTATTAATATTGTGTGGCAACCGCCTTTTATTTTTAGCTTGTAAACGAATAATTTCGGCTAAAGCACCAGTATCTGCATTCCTCCTGAAGATCAGTCCCTCCTTCTTCCAGAAGACAGTCTGGACACGTCCCTGCTAAGGATTAGCGTTAATATCAGGTGCTGTAATAACTCAACTTGTCGGGTATTTTCTGTGGGGACAGATTTTGGAGTGCCTAGTTTGGCCCAAATTGCAGCTATTCTCACTCATTCTCCTTTCCAGTGTTCACCAGATTCCTTGACTGTGATTATCAATCTGTTTGTTCCAGTTCATGAAGTTCAGAACGAAATGAATCCCATGCATTTTAACGCTGCGTTGAGCAGCCTTAAAATACCCATGTAAACACACGTACAACATGTTGAATGTTGAAATTCTGTTTAACACACGCGTGCTAAGCAGAACATTTAATTTGTTGTGCAAGGACGGGAAGACATATTTTCTAGAAACGGTGCCTTTATCGGTTTTTGCTGGGGATGAAAAATAACCCGGGTAGAAACCACTATCAATGAATTTGAACGGAACGGAGTGCACGGCCTCTCGAATGCAAATCCGCAAAGTTAACGCGCCTCTTAATAGAGTATTTTTTGCTAAAGACGAGCAGTCAGTTGCTATTTTTTATTGATTTATTTATTTAGTATTTAGTATTAAACTACGCCAGCACGTAGTAAGCTAGACACCTTGGCGTTAGCTGAGAAAAGCATTGGCAAATTGCGAATGCTCCTTCCAAATTCTGTACACGCCAAACACGATATGCAAGTACGTGCGCAAGAAGTAAATAAATAAGCACGTGGCTAGGCATTTTACACAGGTCTGTTAGTGTAAACCAAATGTTCCAGGCCATTTTCATTGGCGTTACAGTTTTTTTTACAAGCTTACGTCGCCTACGCCGTGACACCTGAAACCGGCGACCCAAAAGGCGAAGGCCATCGTCTAGTCAAGTTAACAATGAAAATGGCCGATATGAAGTACCAGACGTAAGCAAAATGACCTATTGGCACACAAGTTCTGGTAGCTCCAGGTGCAGCAGTGAACTGCGGTTTTGTCACTTTTCCAGACGGGGCGGTTCATATATATTAATGGTGCGTTGTTGAACGAAGACATTTTAAATGTAATTTTGAATAACCCCAACTTTCGTAAATTGCGTATATGATTTTTCGTGAACACCGATTGGAGTATATAGGAGGAATGTTGGCAGTGAAACACTGTATGTAAGGTAGTTCTAAGTCGTGAAGTAAAGTTGAGAAATTTTAAAATTATTTGTCATTGAAATTTGTTTATTGTTGCTTTAAAAATATTAAAATAATAACTTCTGTTGGCCTTATGTTAGTAACATATTTATTTTCCCAATTATTTGAAAGTGTAATTTTATTCATTTAATCGAAACACAGAATTGAGACGGAAGATACATACATGTCGGTATTAATTTCTACACGTTGCGGTAGGAGAAACGAAACATATAAAAAAAAAGTGTGTGCCTGTACGAGTTGTATACACATTTAATCTCTTCTTGTGTTTTACATTCTACTTTTGCATCTGGATATTGCAGAGCAGCTGAACGCGAGTTGATCTACAAGTACGCGCCTCAATTAACGAGAAAAGCTGGGTTTTGTTCTTGTTATTGGTAGATTTAATCACTTACTTGTGTTTTTTTAGACTCAAACTTGCCCAATATCTTCGTACATACACGTTGGCAGAAAAGATTTGATGAACGAAACGCAAGCGGGGCTTGTAGTGATCGCAGGAAAGCAGCCCAGTTATACGGACAGACTGCACTCCGCCGTACGGCATGCAGGCCTTGCTAAAAATAACTACACACGCTACCAAAATTGTCGTAAATGTACCTATAGCTCATTCATGGTTACTCCACACTCTTATGAAGCCTTGCTGAAGTTCTGCTTCCTGGATATTCCTCCGCCTCGAGCAAACAAAGCTTAACCAAGTCTCGAAAATTACACCAGAGGAACAACGCACCGCATTTGTGCTGACTCAGTGTAATAATATTTTGCATAAAAAATTTTTTCTTACTAGACATGACCAACGTACGTATTTTCTCATTGTTTTTATTCATATTGATTATAAATGACGTATTATAATTTATAAACCAAATTTCGAATTAACTAAAAATAAGGCCGTTTTATGTTAACACAAGTGTAAAACGCTTATGGTGCATGGTGTGTTTAGGAAACAACAACCGCACAAGTCATACATGGGGTAATTTTTCGAAGGTATGATTCAAGAAGTGTGAAGAAACCGTGGAGAGACTATACCTACCTTCCGATCTTAATTCTATGTTTCGGGAATTCGCGCGTTGCTTGACCTTTCCATGGTCCTTAACACAGACTAGATTAAGATTTTATGTAATCTGTGGTGCAGTCTGCACAGTTTCGTTACGTTGTGCTATTTTTAAGATTAAGAAATTTTAACACCACGGAACTCCAGTCATTCTGTCAAAATCACATCCCCAGGCAATTAATTATCTTCATGACTTAATCTCGAGCCTTGCCAAGTGCTAAAATATAACATTTGGTGCGTGACTGACAACTGCGCGCACACGCAATGTAAGAAAATGTTGCTATCGAAAGGTTTGAAACCCTGTGTATAATCGTACTTTGTTGGTGTTGTGGACCTCTTAGTATGTATCCTCAGCCGTCAGTAAACATGGTCAGCCTTTTTCTACGTCTCAAACCTAGGAAGTTAGTACCCATGTAGTTTATGTAGTCTTCACACATTAAATGCGCTCACAAAAATTGTTATTGATTAGGTTGCACGTGTGCTAAACACTGTCTTATAGACGTACGATTTTCCTGCTACACTACGAAATTAGTAAGTTTGCAGTTTTCGGGTAGTAAAATAAGGGCTAAACCATTGTAAACAGTAAACAAACGAGGCTAAAATGTACCATATAGTAATATATCTTCAACGTGGATATCAAGTTTTATTTTGCGGAGGTGGCATTGGCCGGCGTGTTCTCCCGGGGTGCTTTAGTTTTCCCCTCCGTGACATTCCACCGCTGCTTCATCTCCGTCTCACTTCACCCTCCCCCTCCTATCAGCGCTGAAGAGGTAATTGTTGTTCACCTCCAACTCTACCTGCTTGCCTCCCTTCGGCGAGGAATGTCGAAAAGCAGAGAACGAAGGGAAAGTAACGAAACGGTGATGAGTGTAAAGATTGCCGGCTTTCGTGGCCTTTGCCTTAACTCTTTCATGCCCATTGCGGATAGTTGCCAACATGTTGCACATGAGTGTCATATTTGACCAGTACTGTAGACTGCAAGGCTCCGTGTCCAATAATCTGAATCGTAAATCGTACTGCTGCTCTACGTTATGACTGGTTCATATCTTAAGCCTACGTCGAGAATACAATACTGGAGTAGGAGAAATATAAATAACAGAATTGTAAGTAGCAACAAGTTCATGAATAGCAAACGTCTTCCAACATATAATGTGACGCACATCTATTTGATTAAGGTAATTAACACTAGCCACTGTACTGTTATGAGCATGCCTGTAAAATCAAACCTCCAGAATTCCAGATCCATGATAATACCAATAACAGTAAGAGTTGAATACCTTATGTACACTGGTACTTGCTAGAACCGCACATGGCAATACCCATAACCATTGCCAACGCATAGCTGCATAGAAAGTTGGCGAACTTTTAACTTTCTCGTGTAAGAAACTATGCATCGCCATTCAGAATACACTCTTACTACTACACACGTTAAAATTCTCTTTCACAACCGTACACTCCCGGTCATGAACTAAACATGCGTATCGCTTCAATTATTGGTTTTAGTTTCGCGTGTTCATTTGTTTCTTTAGCACGTCGTTTGTGAAAATGAGAGCTGCAACAACTCCTAATAAATCTTCTGTAGCCATCGCGACTGTTTATTAACGAAATGTTTACATAGAAAAATAAAGGGATAAAATTATGAAAGTAAGTCGGCCAAATTTCATAAACTAAAGTTCAAAGAGATATTCAATAAATGTTCCACTTGAAAGAGAAATTTTATTGGCCAACATACGAAAACATCCAATTTTATTATGTCGTTTGTATCATGGTATTTCTGTTATGGCGGTGGTTACGAGTATGGGTATGGTTACGATAACGGTTATTTCAATTGTAGCACGGCATTTACATACGACGGAGTGATACAAATTTAGTAGAAAAGTAGATCTTAACGCTGCTTCCTAGTGCGGGACCAGCCGAGTGGAATGATAGGGTTTAAAATTTTAAATGATTTTAGGGGTGTCTCACCTCAGCCAGCTTTCAAAATACCGCTTCCAAACAAAAAGCGCTTTGTCCATCTTTGCCCAAACCACAGAGAAAACGTTTTTTTTCCCCTGGAATTTGTGAGTAAACTAAGTGTTATACACTAAGCAAAAACCTAAAAACCCAAACTTTATTCATTCACTCGTACTTTNCAGCTTTCAAAATACCGCTTCCAAACAAAAAGCGCTTTGTCCATCTTTGCCCAAACCACAGAGAAAACGTTTTTTTTTCCCCTGGAATTTGTGAGTAAACTAAGTGTTATACACTAAGCAAAAACCTAAAAACCCAAACTTTATTCATTCACTCGTACTTTTTTTCTTGTAGCATGGTTCTTCTCTTCAAAGGGCACAAATAGTATTTTTTTTTAAAGTGATATTGTGAAAGGTGACCGAGAAACGTCTAAAACCATATAACACGTAGAACCCTATCCTTCCACTCTGCTGGCCCCGCATTAGGCAGCGCTCAGTCTGCTGCTGTTACTCTGTAGTGTAGTCCATTCACGGCCACTTCCAACTTTCCTGAAGCGCTGCTAAAGTTCTAATTCCAGGATATTCCTCCGCCTTGCGGAAACAAAGTTCTACCGAGTCTAGAAAACAACACCAAAGGGACAACGCACCACATTCGTGCGCACTTAGTGTAATCAAATTTTGCATGATAACTATTTCTTACTAGGTATTACCAACACGCCTATCCATCCCTGTTTTTATTCATATTAATTACATATTAAATTATAATTTATAAGTAAAATATAAACAAAAGTTCGATTGAACAAAATAAAGTATTTTTGTGTTGCCCGAAAGTATAAAACGCTCGTGATGCATAGCATATTTAGGGAAGCAACGAAACACGTCGTATATGGTATGTGTGATTTTTCAAGGTTTAATTCAAAAAACACGAAGAACCTCGAAAAGGCTATAGCAGGAAGATGGAGAGATATTGCAACGTCATGTCTGGGGAAGGACTATGACGCGGCTACTAGCCAGAAGCCAAGAATGCGCAGTAATAGGTGTAATAATCGGGCAGCGCCTGCCGGCAATGTGCCAGGCTGTTCTTGTGCAGCAGTTCCTGGTCTCTCCGCTCACGTCACCGGTCCGCCCTCCACACCGTGGGAATGCCGCTATTCCTGTCTCTAAGCGGAATGCCGCACTCAAGAGTCGATAGAGAGTGACTCAGCGTGCGGGTCACCGCGGATTGCTGGGTTTAACGACACTTCAGCCGCCGCTATTCCTAGAACTCGCACACCTGACTCTTCCTGTCCCCGCCCTACAGGGGACAGACCCACGCGTTAAGCTCGGTTCACGATCGCTTTCCTGTACGTAAGAGAGAGAAAAAAAGGGGGGGGGTCTCATTAAACTGGGTTTACAACAGAAAAATATACGTTAAGAATTATGCAGTAAACGGTCTTCTGGCATACGGAAACGCGTCTTCTGTATTTGCAGTTTACAATTAATGTTCTAATTCTTAATTTCAGCCAATGGAAACGGGCGACAAGCCTGTCATGTTTACTTCTGTTATTTACCTAACCTAGTATATCACAACCATATTTAAGCATTTCACACTTCAAAGCCGACATTTCCTATTAGAGAAGCTTATTTTTGTGAACAAATATAATTGTAAGCACGTGCACACACGTGTATTTTTAATATTTTTTTATACTCACATAACTCATATAACATAACGTAAATACAGTTTCCCGCCAACAACACCGACTGCTCTGTTCTGATTGGTCACCGCGCGATAAGTTCCACTCAAGATATAGAATATAGCTATTTCTTTTAACGCTTAAGGAAATCCCAACAACGCACGCGACCTGCTAAGTACCATTGGCAACCAATAAATAAAATAACACACTTAAATTTCTTCTGCATGCGTCTTAACGCAAAATTTAACTCTTAATTTTTCTATTGTAAACCCAGCTTTATAACTGACTGGGTGATATAGTGAGCTACCAGTGGGAACCTGTCAGGCCAGCCTACGTTACTGCTTACTTTCACTTCACTTGAAGGTTTTGATGCTTTCCCACCAAAGTCCATTACCATTTTCGCCATCCAGTCAAGACTTAGGCATGAGGACTGGTTAGGATCTCAGGTAGTCTATGGATGCATGACGTTTTTAGGCCTTAGTTTACCATACAAACTAAATCAATGACGGTTACATTGAGAAAAAGGTTTGTTTGGCCTACTTAAACATATTACTGCTACTAAATATATCTTTCGTCAAAAAAATTTGTTACGAATAACAAAACTATGTTCACACGCGCAACATATACTGCTTAATTCACTAAACTGTTTTCTTCGGGGGAAAAGTACTTCAAACAAATTATTTGGTTGAAACAGCTGTCTGCATATTGTTGTGTGTGTGTGTGTTAACGATGAGTCTTCGTCCAAGCGTAACTTACGTGACCAATAACAATAGACATATAAGAGTAATTTTTAATTACAGCGAAGTTTACTTAAGATATAATATATATAATTTCAAATGTACCTCTCAATTATTTTAAAGATTATCTGTGAGTTATTTTTGAAAAACTTTGACATGAAATGCCACATTAAAAAAAAAAAAACACGTGTAAAGCAATTTCTGGTTGATCAATACTTTTAAACGGAAGTGTTTTAATAAGTATCTGTCCATTAACAAAATTAATTGCGTTTTACAGAGAGATGACGCTGTTTAGTGTGCGTCTGTCTATCTGATTCACTATCCGTAAGTAACTACTAGCCCCTCTTGTTCCCTTCTCTTCCAAAGAAGGGGGTACTTTTATCATGTGTGGCCCTGCATCTCCCTCGCCTGCTGGTTCTAAATGACAAATCACCGCCAGCATCAGAGCATGAGGATTGCGGCGCCCAATCACAAGGCAGGCGGAGAGGGCGGCCAACGCCCTTGAGCTATGCCACAACGTAGCTCGCATCGGTACATTAACACGTCGTCAATCAGCGCGTGTACCCCCCTGGGGCCGATTAGTGTCGGAAATAATTACTACTGATCGCAAATCAATAACGCTCAGCGTGAAGTACCACACCGCCCTTCATGTGTTCTAGGAATATTTCATCCCTTGATTACATCCTAGGAGGTATTACCCTTATTGACTCACTGGGGGGTCACAGTTCCAGGAAGATCCGCCTTTGCGCAGCGGTACCGAGTTTTCCGCGCTCGAGTCATCACGAAACTGTCTTTGAATTTCCCCCCCCCCC
>NQII01003164.1:0-15463 GCA_002778355.1 Clitarchus hookeri | reverse complement strand
CCCCCCTCTGGTTCCTCCACAAGACGTAAATAGCAGTACTGCAGTGTTGTCACGTAAATCTCGAAAGTGCCCTTGCTACGGGTGGCGCGTAAATTTCGGTAATCCTTCAGTATCTTCGCACAAAGGGAACAGTGGTTTTCCTCTTGAGAATATAACAGGGGTTCAACCCGCAAAGACCCTGCAGCTATACATGGTTACAAGAGAGAAACTCTTCACTCTCTTTCTCTCTCTATCTCTATCCCCCTCTCTCTCTCTCTCTCTCCTCCTCCTCCTCCTCCCCAGATAATGGTTCCGCCTGGCTGGCGCGTGAAGTGATTTGCAGAGGTTTGGTAGAAGCACGTGATTAAAAAACGGTTGGATATTTTGTAGAGGTGTCTAAACACGAAGAACATATAAAAAAAGTTTCGTGCCCGAAGACAAGTCTGAAATTCTTATTTCAACTCCAGAATTTTTTTTTTCGAGCGTGAAAAATGGTTAAAACTGGTGTTTTCACAACCAGTTTTATCTGCTAAATTTTCAATACAGAAACTTCAAAGTTGTCCTCAGACATGCATCATACTGTACACTGCAATAGCGGGCTATAAAAATATACGGTCACCGCTTAAAGTCACGTTGAGGCGAGTCGCTGACGGAGAGGCCGCACGCCAGTTGAGCCGCCTTGCGCGTAGAGGTGGCGAGGCGATTGGTGAGTGAACAACAGTCGACATTAGAGCTCACGCGTTCCGAGGCCTCGGACAAGCAAAATAATTGCAGGCAGGCGGAGACCTCAAATCTTGGAACATGAGAATACCGCTTTTATATTTTGTTCTCGAGGGGGAATAATACTTATTTGGGTATCTCTAAATTATGTTTTCGTACAACTCGCAGTTTCATACATGACATAATCTAAATCAGCTTTCACACGATCGACTTGGTCTTTCATACGTATAACAACCAACCTATCGACATATCGATATACCACTGTTGGGTGCTATCTAACACTGCCATGTTGTCCAGTCTTCGTGCACAATACGTTTTGAATGCTTCGATATATCACAGCGAAATGTCAGGCAATCGTATAGAAACAATATAAATGAGTGCTTCTGTAGAAATAATATGTGCGTCTGTAAATTGTATTTCCTACCGCCTACAAAATAACATATTACATTTGTACAAGAAGTTCGCATAATATAGCAAGCATATTTAATTGCCGTATTTACTCACATAATACCCGCACTTAAATATGTACACAGATGGTGAAAATCAACATTTCAGTTAAGAAAGGATTANTATTTACTCACATAATACCCGCACTTAAATATGTACACAGATGGTGAAAATCAACATTTCAGTTAAGAAAGGATTACACTTGTATATTAATGTGTGATTTTCAGTTAGGTACTTGTTAAAAATTACACACTTCGTGTTTATTAATGAAATATGTCCGCTTTATACCAAAATTACACATTTTCAAAAATTTTGTATAAACGTAGAGGACTGCCTTTATATATTGAAACATAAAAGTTATAATCTAGTTGATAAAGGTTTTTAAGTTTGGATCCCCTTAAATAAATTCTGCGTGCGGACCTGGTCAAAATTAAATGACTTAATAATTTGCACTGCCAAAAAAAAGTCGATTTTGCCTGTTACGCAATGTACTTGGCTATTTTCTTGCCGGTATAGAAAATTCAGGTAGGTTACGTTAAACGTCAGATGCGTTTTTTCGAGTAGTGCTGCGTGTGAATGACACTTTTCTCGTTTTTTTTTTTTTTTTTTTTCCCTGTCCGATATTGTGTCTCCGAATTTGTGATTTCGTGTTCATAACGTTGTCTTCTTGAATGTCTAAAAATTATTTTTAGAAACAACTACAAGAGCAGAAAATTACCATTCGTACAATACGTCTAGTTATACATGGCAGAACAATATCATAAATAAAACACTGTTCGGTGGGCTTCGAATTAATTTTGAAATTATGTAAAATATTACAGTGATGAATACAACNGCATAAATAAAACACTGTTCGGTGGGCTTCGAATTAATTTTGAAATTATGTAAAATATTACAGTGATGAATACAACTTTACCGTAGCTCTAAGTCCCTACTAAAATGGAATTTATAGTTTTTTACCTCAATTTCTTTTGTGCTACAATATTACCTTCGCTCTGCTTAAGTTTTTTCAAGGGTATCATTGATTCACATTGTCGCTGATGCCAATTAACCTCTGATAATGAACGAAATCGTAATTAAATTTCAAACTATACTCTTTTTTTAACATAAAATACTGTACGCCTCTTCTAAACAAAACCTATCCATATGTCAGCACGTGAAATATCAAGTATACTAATTTTGTATTTTAAAAAAAAGGAAAAATAAGCGTACATTTATCCCAGTTNTCAGCACGTGAAATATCAAGTATACTAATTTTGTATTTTAAAAAAAAGGAAAAATAAGCGTACATTTATCCCAGTTATAGGTGAATCGTATAATTTTAAAATGTAAACCAGTATAATGGAAATTTCAACGATGATATAAAAGTTTCTTTAGAAATAAATACCGCCAAAAATCATAATACNTAAACCAGTATAATGGAAATTTCAACGATGATATAAAAGTTTCTTTAGAAATAAATACCGCCAAAAATCATAATACCTTATTTTCTCCAACGATATGCTGGACGCTGTCCAACATAATGGTGCACATAACAACCCATATCGACTGGTTTAGTATAACAGTATAAAAATTATAATTTTTTTTATTTGGTATCGAGCCTGCTTACGTTTAAAAGTTTTATCACGAGCTGTAACGTATGTTTAATTTACGTCATTACTTACAGACAGCATTCTTAATGTATGCATTGAACGTTTAAATTATTCTAAAACTATTTCCTAATTGCACGCATTAATTTTCCTAGAACTTCCATACTTCTAGTTGGATGAAGGTAATATCGTATTTGAAGTTCAGTACGTTAGGTAATTCTCCAAAAATGAAGTTTTCACATGGATGATAGTAATTGTTTGTAGTAACTGTATTCAAAGAAGCTAACTGTGTTATTATAATAATTATGAGGGAATGGGAAAGTATATGTAAATATGCTGCACAGGCGTTCATTTGTAACGGCGATGGGAAAAAAAATGTGGGATAAAAANTATTTACTCACATAATACCCGCACTTAAATATGTACACAGATGGTGAAAATCAACATTTCAGTTAAGAAAGGATTATACTTGTATATTAATGTGTGATTTTCAGTTAGGTACTTGTTAAAAATTACACACTTCGTGTTTATTAATGAAATATGTCCGCTTTATACCAAAATTACACATTTTCAAAAATGTTGTATAAACGTAGAGGACTGCCTTTATATATTGAAACATAAAAGTTATAATCTAGTTGATAAAGGTTTTTAAGTTTGGATCCCCTTAAATAAATTCTGCGTGCGGACCTGGTCAAAATTAAATGACTTAATAATTTGCACTGCCAAAAAAAAGTCGATTTTGCCTGTTACGCAATGTACTTGGCTATTTTCTTGCCGGTATAGAAAATTCATGTAGGTTACGTTAAACGTCAGATGCGTTTTTTCGAGTAGTGCTGCGTGTGAATGACACTTTTCTCGTTTTTTTTTTTTTTTCCCCTGTCCGATATTGTGTCTCCGAATTTGTGATTTCGTGTTCATAACGTTGTCTTCTTGAATGTCTAAAAATTATTTTTAGAAACAACTACAAGAGCAGAAAATTACTATTCGTACAATACGTCTAGTTATACATGGCAGAACAATAGCATAAATAAAACACTGTTCGGTGGGCTTCGAATTAATTTTGAAATTATGTAAAATATTACAGTGATGAATACAACTTTACCGTAGCTCTAAGTCCCTACTAAAATGGAATTTATAGTTTTTTACCTCAATTTCTTTTGTGCTACAATATTACCTTCGCTCTGCTTAAGTTTTTTCAAGGGTATCATTGATTCACATTGTCGCTGATGCCAATTAACCTCTGATAATGAACGAAATCGTAATTAAATTTCAAACTATACTCTTTTTTTAACATAAAATACTGTACGCCTCTTCTAAACAAAACCTATCCATATGTCAGCACGTGAAATATCAAGTATACTAATTTTGTATTTTAAAAAAAAGGAAAAATAAGCGTACATTTATCCCAGTTTTAGGTGAATCGTATAATTTTAAAATGCAAACCAGTATAATGGAAATTTCAACGATGATATAAAAGTTTCTTTAGAAATAAATACCGCCAAAAATCATAATACCTTATTTTCTCCAACGATATGCTGGACGCTGTCCAACATAATGGTGCACATAACAACCCATATCGACTGGTTTAGTATAACAGTATAAAAATTATAATTTTTTTTATTTGGTATCGAGCCTGCTTACGTTTAAAAGTTTTATCACGAGCTGTAACGTATGTTTAATTTACGTCATTACTTACAGACAGCATTCTTAATGTATGCATTGAACGTTTAAATTATTCTAAAACTATTTCCTAATTGCACGCATTAATTTTCCTAGAACTTCCATACTTCTAGTTGGATGAAGGTAATATCGTATTTGAAGTTCAGTACGTTAGGTAATTCTCCAAAAATGAAGTTTTCACATGGATGATAGTAATTGTTTGTAGTAACTGTATTCAAAGAAGCTAACTGTGTTATTATAATAATTATGAGGGAATGGGAAAGTATATGTAAATATGCTGCACAGGCGTTCATTTGTAACGGCGATGGGAAAAAAAATGTGGGATAAAAACCATTCCTATAGTAATCCGCCAGGATCTAACTCACGACGACCAGAATCTTACCGCACTAGATTTCACGTAGAAGAGATGATTTTTTTAGAGATAGTTTCTCTTCCCATCTCACTTTTTCACGTTTCCAATTGAGTTCATGCGGTTGAGATAATTTTTCAGAAACAATCTAGTTTTTATTTCCAACTTACTTTTGCACGTTTCCACTATGTCTCATATGCATACAGCCAGCGAAAAATAAATATATCATTACTCAGCAGGGAACATCGAACAGATCCAAGCAAAAAAGAGACGCAGCTGATATGCTTATAACGTTAACTTTTAAAAGATACGATGGCGAAGAGCAGTATTCTTAGTCGTTGGTGTGGATAAAACACCTAGGATTTTTTAAGTAATGAAAATGTTTGTAATTAACTCCTATATTATTTTATTTTTACGCCACTCAGTAGACTGTGGTTGGTTATATAATTAATGAAACTAATCTTGCAATAAAAAAAAAACCTGCAGACATGCATGACCAACCCTTGATTCTAACGCAGAACTTTGTAGCTCCACGGTAACGCTTTAGCTAGCTTGGCCGCTGCGCTAGCTTTCTTTCCAAAGTAACTTTTTGTTAAAATCAAGTAACTTACGAGTGCCACACGTAATAAAATTTACATTTTTTTTTGTAGTAGCTCTTCAAAGATGCGTATTTCCGCGCAATATCTGCAATTTTTAAAATTATTCTTGATCATATTTTTATAATAGTTCATAACAAAATAAATTGTAATTGTAAATTCACGGTTAACCTGTTACTTTTGAGAGCCCGATTTGTTTCTTTTTCTGTCCATTGCTTAATACGAACGTAAAATTTAACATATCCGAGAGTCGGAAGATCGTTGATTGTTTCAGTTTATCCCATCCCTGTAATGAACGTATTTTACGTTCTGATCTCTATCTGGGCGAGGGAACGCGCATTACAATAGCCGTACTTTGCAAATGCGAGTTTAATAAGAGCCGAGTCGGAATATTTAGAGAACACCTAACAACTAGTGTATTTACAGTCCCATGTGGGCGAAGTAAGATGGAGCTGAACCAGTAACGAAATTCAAGGGTAACGGAAACAGTAGAACTTAGAGAAAACACCGCGGCAACGACCGTCATGTTTACACCGTGTGAATGGAGTGGAGTGGGGAGATTTAGGTGGCTCTTAAGGCCCCCGCCTACCTGGCGCTTGAACTGCGTTGTACAGTGTTTGAAACACGCGTTTTTCTACGAAACTATTAAACGTGCGTCCGGTATGCCGATCTACGAGAATAACACACACATCAGACGAGGGCTGTTGAGTGCTTTCAAGACGTCACGCAAATTACAAACACCATTTCAGAGCACTCCAAAATGGCTAATAAATTACTTTTTCTCTAAGTGCTGTATTTCAAAATATACGCTTCAAATACATGCAGAACTATTCAAGGGCCCTGCATTGAATCTTTCTATAGACTTTCCATCAATAAAATAATAGAATCACCACTGAAAGTCTCATAGGTACACGCAGTGCGACGAGAACACTGCACGCCAGTTGAAAGACTTGGCTTAGCGGCGATGGCGTGCTTGATGCGCGTGGCAGTGTCGTCCTTATCGCTTCCGCGCTTCTCGGCCTCAAACGCGATAAAAGCGCTAGGTAGGCGGGAGCCTTAACATCGAGGTCTTGAGGGCCGATGAGGGTGTAGTGATGTGTGGAGCAACGCAGCAACGCCGGAACGAAGGGGNAAAACGGCAGATCCCCGAGAAAACCCGCCAACCAGCGGTGTCGTCCGAAGCGATTCCCACGTGTGAAAATCTGGGAGTGACCACGACGGGAATCTAACCCGGTTCCCCTAGGTGGGAGGCGAGTAGTCTTACCACTACACCATCGCGGCCCCTCCAACGTGTGAATATCGGGCGTGTAATTCCGGTAGGGAAACGAAACAGGAGCTTCTCGATGGGATATCGGTGCACTATCCCCTCTGCTACCGCGGGCTCCGTGTTAACAAGAGCCTAATTAAGCCGCGAACACGACCAGCGATCACGCGCCCACGCAGGCGACGCAGGTCGGGACACGGTTCGGAAAGGCGACGCCTGCTGAGAGGCGAGCACGCAACGTGCGCAACAATCCGGCTCTTCGGGTCGCATGACGCAGCTTGTTAGGCGGCGACACGCGATACGCCGGAACCTCCACAACAAATGGCTGGCTGCCGCGGGCGTTTACCCGTGGGCGAGCAGCTGGCGTCTTAGAGGACGACGGGAGGGCGGGGGACTACGCGAAAGTGTCCTTGAGAACATGATACTACGAGATAAATATAAAAGAAGTCTCCTTCCCTCCCGACTTTCGCTGCGAAGCATTNGAAAAGTATTCGAAATCCTAATCTTTAAGGGTTCCACTAGCCTGCAGCTATAAGGCTGATTCTTGCTCTCTTACCACTTGCCTCATCGCCACTACACGCAATGCGCTCAACTGCCGAACAGTTTTTCCGTCGACGACTCGCCTGAACGCTACGATAATAAACATAAAAGTATGATGCTCGTCTAAAGACAAATCTGTACTACCTGCATTAAAAATTTAGTTGCTAAACTTGATTCTGAAGACACCCGTTTTTAACCATCTTCACTGCCAAGAAAAATTATCCTTGGAATGGAATGAGAACTTGAAAATCGTATTTTTAGGCATGAAACATTTCTTAGACGTTTTTCGTGTTTAAACAACGCTACAAAATATCATCCCATTTGTTAATCACATGTTTTCTGCCGAACCTCTGCAACGTACTTCATGCGCCAGCCAGGCGGAACCCTTAAAAAACGAAATCATTGAAAGTGTTCCCAATGCACTAATCTACGATGCGGCAATGCGGGTACCTTCCGAAACATCAGCTCGTTAGAAACACTTTTTCCGATCCCTCTGACATAGCTAAAACTCATCTTTTAACTCTGATATAGCTCAAAATATTATAAGCGAATATCTGCTAAACTTGTATGAAGGACTTTAATGAACTTTGCTATGGGATTGCATTTTTCAAAGCCCTACTTGAAATCTATTTCTCTGTACGTTCTGTATCATTCCACCATATGTGAAATTACATTGTCATTGACCTACTCATTTTATTCATACGTCGATCAAGTGTACTGTAGAACTGTTAGGTATGAAAATATGTATGTAATATTTTATTCATTACTCTTATGTACATAAAACATTCAGAAACGAAATTAAATAACTTATGCTTCCACGCATTTAAACGTTACACTTTAAATACGACGTTACTAAATGGAACTAGTTTCCTACATTGTTACCAACTTAGCTGAGAGCATGGTCTGTGTGTCCGTTAAAATATATGCAGTTGTGGACAGGATTTTTTTTTCGAAGGTTCATCTCAACATTGCTTAATTATCCGCGAACCAACTGTACAAACTTATGACCAATAAAATGATGGGGTCGCCGCAAGAAGTCCCATTGTTGAACGTTGTACGAAGAAAACCCTTAATGTGCTTGCCAGTATCGCCTTTATCGTTATTTTTGCTTCTGTTTTTCAAATGCTGAAAATAGCTAAAGACAAGCAGATGCCTTAAAATTTTTATTTTATAATTCTATAAACGTAAAAAAATTTCTTAGCTAGTGAAAAAAATATATTTAAACTAACATGCAGCCAATTTACTTTTAAATCAAAGGTTTAGCAAAACCATTAAAACTACTTTTGGAAAAAAATACATACTGGTAGATTTTGTTCAAATAAACTATATTAGTTTCTACGTACGTACATTACAGAAATGTTATAATATAATTGCCATAGGCGTATCTATGTCGTCCACTAGCAGCAAATTGACTTAAAATACACTTTTATGAACGCCTCATCTAGTTAAATCAGAAATACGGCGATAAAGTCTAACAGTTCACAAATTAATGATTTGCTGTCGTAAACTGATATGCAGAAGAATAATTTGTATAATAATATTTCCATACTTTGTAAGTTATTGTTTATACTACATTCCGACTCTAATTAGATGACTGTACTTATCCACTGCGTAATAAAATCTTCCGTACTTTTGCTATTACTAATCAAAGGTTTCCCCCACTACTCTACAGATTCCCAAGGTACCAACAAGCATTAAAACTGCACAGCCGATGATTTCACTATGTGAAATTTTACTCAACGGAAATTCAGTTAATAAGTTGCTAGTAACTGTTGAATCAATGGGATGAATCGTAGAGAAATACAGAGCAGAGACAGCATGCCAGCTACGCAGTATCCAATGTATGGGCCACGACACTGTGAACAGTTATTTTGCCAATACTGTTGAAACTTAATTATTTGAATTTTTTTATAGCAACTGCTTACATAAAAGCGTGGTTTGAAAGATTATTGTAATTCCTCTAACCGAGTTTTCGTGCAGCTAAGATCTGTTTTAATTGTGCTTAGTACTTTTTTTATGAAATTAGGCAGGTTGGAAATGCAAACAAAATAAGTCACGTCACGTTTCGAGTTCTCGATTCTGACACCACTGCTGACGAATTGTGTGCCAGTGTTGGAGACAATTTACTCAGTATCTGAAACGAACTAACAGTTATTTATCTGTGGCAGTGGCATTCGCTGTTAAGAATTAGTAGGCCTGGTTTTTTTTCTACGATTAATTGCGTGGTTACGCATATCCCAGCAAATAAATATTCCGTGAATACGATTTTTTTTGCCAGAAAAGGTACAACTCAACTATCTAAACCCGTGTGGTTTTGCTCTATCATGTTAGGTGTATTAAAACATATAACATATTAGTGAAAAATTGTAAAAAAAAAAATTGCAATTTTAGACCTTGTTTGCGCAGTTTGCTCGAGAGGTAGGGAAAATGTACAACCATATGAATGTAGTTTAATATGTGATATTTTATTGCGTGTAGTAAAGTCTCGCTGTTACGGGTCTAATTTTCACACTGCAGCGCGCCGACGGACGCACTACATGCCCTGAGCGTAGGAACGATGAGACACTAGGCGTCCATGTTATTGTCGACCGTATCGCTCCCTTGCCTAGGTGCCTCGAACGAGAGAAAAAAAAAAAAAAAAAAAAAAANAAATACGTATGAATCGTCATTAAATGAGCGAAACTAAGCCACATTTTTTCATCGTGTGGGGCAGTACGAACTCTCAAAAAAGGACAACGAGAAGAAATTTGATGTTTTATTTCCGTGACTGTGCGACGAGGTATATAATTTATTCGCGGTTTCTTCACACTGTTTAAATAAAACCTTTGAAAAATCACTCCATGCATGATATGTTTGGTTACTTCCTAAATATGTCATGTATCTCAAGCGGTTTATAATTATCTTAACATGAAAGTACCTTGTTATTGGTTAAATTGAATTGAATTTGCATTTCATTTTGAAATTATAACATTCCATTCATAACTAATACGAATCAAAAAAGTGAGAAAATAGGTGTGTCGGTAATGCCTAGTAATAAATAGTTCTCATGCAAACTATTATTACACAGGGTGCGCACGAATGCGATGCATTGTCCCTTTGGTGTAATTTTTTAGACTAGGCCAAGCATTGTTTGCATGAGGCGGAGGAATATCCTGGAAGTAGAACTTTACCAGGGCTTCTGAAGGAAGGAAGAAACCTTGAATGATCTCTAGAGTTGCATAAGGAGAATGATGCAATTTCTTGGAAGGGTTTCTCCGCAAGCCGTTAGCTTCCTAGCAGGCACCACTTCACACGAGACGGACTGCTGAGAAACGTCTGCGCATGCATCACTCTTCCGTGGGTGGGGGTAGGTGGCGTTGCGTAAGAAGGGGGCTCACCCGTGTGTGTTCAGCGGCGCCTGTCCCACTTCGGGAAACCCGCCCGGCGACGACGTTGAGAACCGCCATCTTATCTTATCTCCGGGGAGCCCCGGCGTGCGAGGGCGGCATTCTCGCACGCCGACACATCTGGGTCTTCTTAACCCGTTCAGTCACCGAGTCCATGATTGTGAACGGTATACATGACCGGCACTAAGGTTAATTCTACTCAGATTAGGAACGAAACGTGATTTCCTATGGGAGATGCTGCGAGTTGTGGTCAGACCCTTAGCTGAGCGGCCTACATGATCACACCTTCACTTATTCATCCAGGACACGGGCCGTGATCGCTGAAATTAGTTATGAAATCACAAACCACACAAACCCCCTCCACCGGCCAATAAATGGGGACAACGCAGCCGATATATGACAGTGTAGTCCGTGGGCGGTGTCTTTTGTCGACAAAATCTGATTTTTTGTTTTATCTCGATATTAAATTTTTGAGGTTCATGCAAACAGCAACTTCCAAAAGTCCTGTCCCAGATATGACAGTATCTGAAAACTAACTAAAATCAAAACGACTGTCTACTATTGTCCCAGACTCTGTGCTTTTCAACACATCCTTAAACTAAGCGGTGTTTTTGTTAGTGACGAAGAAAAAATATGGATTTTTGAAGACTTTGTTACTTGTATTCAAAGCCCTAAATTCGACATCGTTTGCACATTTTTCATCGTTGTAATCTCGGCCAGTGATATTTAATTTTATTTTAATTAAACGATAGGTTGTTTGTTAACCCTCTTTTATGACTTTCGGCAAATTTTTGAGAAAAAAGGCAGGGGGGGAGGGGTGTACCTTCCAAACTTCGTAAACCATCCATAAAGTATTACCAAAAACGGCGTACACAACGATGTCGCATTGGAGATCTGAACCCAGCACACCCTGGGTAAATAATTTTAATCGGTAGTAGCAAAATCATTTCAAAGCTCTCAGTTAAATAAACAGTATTCGTTTCACAATACTGCGACGTAATATACTAATGACTGTGCAGCTTGAGCACTTGCCTCCCACCAAGGCGAACCGGATTCGATTCCCGGTGGGGTCACTCCCGATTCCCGCGCGTGGGAATCGTGCCGGACGATGTGGCTGGTCGGCGGGATTTCTCGGGGATCTCCCGTGTCTCCCATCCTCGAATTCCGGCGCTGCTCCACATACACCTCGCTTCACCCTCATTGACTTCCAAAACTTTGTAATTAAGAGCCACCCAGAACCTCTCCNACTTCCAAAACTTTGTAATTAAGAGCCACCCAGAACCTCTCCACTCCACTTCTATAGTGCGTAGGGCCGCGGTGGCTGAGCGGTTAGACTGCTCGCCTCCCACAAAGGCGAACCGGGTTCAATCCCTGTCCGAGTCACTACAGGATTTTGGCAAGTGGGAATAGTGCTGGACGATGCCTCTCGTCAGAGGGTTTTCTCGGGGATTTCCCTTGCCCTTGCATTCCGACGCTGCTCCATTATCACCTCATTTAAATCTCACTGGCTCTCAATTCCTCGTTGTTAAGAGCCGTCAAAATCTCTCAACCCAACTCAACTCAACTATAGTGCGCCTCACTCTTAAATTGCAGCAAGGAGTGCTTGGGCCGCCCTGTTACCAAGTGGCTACTGATTATGAAGTCATATACATAGATACCTAACAAAAACTGTCACATTGAGTAGTAGTTTATAAATATAGAATTCTTTGATTAGCTACTCGCTGCAATTTAAGAGTGAGACGCAACACAGTGTCTGTAAACAACTACTGTGTTATTTCTGATATTTCGTCATCTCGTAATTGACAAATGGTAGCCAGTGGTGCGTGAAAGTACGTCTTTGCCGGCCTAACCGGCGGACTGTCTACGACGGGATGGGCGGCTCGTGGGACGTTGCGGCGGAGGAATCACTTTATCAGTGGCGCGCAGCGGCGCCCGAGAACGAGGGGCGGGGGCCCAGGACGGACATCTCGTGGTAATGGCCCTCGGGGAAGCCTGCCACCCACCCACCCCTCCTGAGGCCCACCAATCACCGGGCTGGTCCCAGCGCCAGCACTGTTTCACTCCGCTAAATCCCGCACGGCAATTCAATTATTTTTTACTGTTACGTCACACTTTTCATTGTGGAGCCTCCAAGCCAGTTCCTGCAGCCCTCCCCTACCCCCTTCCTGGACTCCTTCCGGCGTCTTACAGAAGTCACGGTGAAATTACGGAAGCCCCGGGTACTTTTTGGTGTCGTCTCGACTTTGGCTCTGAGGTGGTCACGTTTGACGGAGGGCCTTAAGTAGAGGTTGGGAGGTTATACCATAGACCAGAGACGATTTTGTTTGCTTTTCTTGAAAATTAGTCAAAAAAATTTACTGCAGTTGCACAAAACTTGCCACAAANCCAGAGACGATTTTGTTTGCTTTTCTTGAAAATTAGTCAAAAAAATTTACTGCAGTTGCACAAAACTTGCCACAAACAGATACGAGTTTCGCAATCCTGACTTGTCAGTATAATGGTAAGCGTAAATCTGACTTTGGAGATGGAGTGCCCCATACGTCTGCCCCAACGATCTGGTCACAATCAAATGAGCTGAGGTATTTTTTTCTTCTCCATTCTGTGCTCGACTGTTACTCAGACGGTCAGTATAACGTCTGACGACATCCCATTCACGCGTGGCTGGGCACTACTCCATTCAACGGGACGAACACAGTGTCATTTAGCTAACAGGGCAGGTGTCTCTAATTCAACTGCTCATGAGTGTACTTTAAACTTGAAGCATCAGAAGGTTAGTATGTGCCAGATTACAATTCCTTAGAAATGTTTTGCTACATACTTTTCATGGAGTGATTGTTTTTCTTTTACGTTTTACGGATTTTGTGGAGACGTTGAAAAGTACTTCATCGATTTTGATTTTCTGTCTCAACAAGCAATAGGATTCATTGTCCTATTGAACAGTTCGTTCATCTACTGTCTTTTATTATTTTGACTTTTTCTTCTACCAGCTTTATTTCCTTCGTTTCCTTCACAATGCGTAACTATCTAGAATACCTTTAACGGTATGAAGCGCCAGTTGTCAACTAAAATTTCAGCAAAAAAAAAAGTTGTGTGCGGAAATGAAACTTTGTTTGAGTACATACATTTGTGAATTTACCGATATTTACCGAACGATCATGTTTGTTATGATACATTTACAAGAGTAGCGAGTGCATAGTTACGGGAAATAACGGCATTAATGTAATTATTCTAACTGTTGAGAGCATTTTCGAAGATCAGGCAACTATTCTNGCGCCAGATTACAATTCCTTAGAAATGTTTTGCTACATACTTTTCATGGAGTGATTGTTTTTCTTTTACGTTTTACGGATTTTGTGGAGACGTTGAAAAGTACTTCATCGATTTTGATTTTCTGTCTCAACAAGCAATAGCATTCATTGTCCTATTGAACAGTTCGTTCATCTACTGTCTTTTATTATTTTGACTTTTTCTTCTACCGGCTTTATTTCCTTCGTTTCCTTCGCAATGCGTAACTATCTAGAATATCTTTAACGGTATGAAGCGCCAGTTGTCAACTAAAATTTCAGCAAAAAAAAAAAAGTTGTGTGCGGAAATGAAACTTTGTTTGAGTACATACATTTGTGAATTTACCGATATTTACCGAACGATCATGTTTGTTATGATACATTTACAAGAGTAGCGAGTGCTTAGTTACGGGAAATAACGGCATTAATGTAATTATTCTAACTGTTGAGAGCATTTTCGAAGATCAGGCAACTATTCTACTAGGAGCAAGTGAATATCAGTGCTGAGAATTCCTGTTATCTTGAAGGACGTATGCAGTCCGTGTTGACAGGATTCAGTCCATTTTCACATGATTTCACAGGACTGTATCCCCCGAGCATCAGGTTCCCTATAACAATTTTGTGATTAGAGGACAAGTGGTGCAACTTTTTTTGACTAGCACTGGCATAGTATAAATAAGTATGTTTGTAAACACATAGACGTAAATTTCTTGAAATGTTTTTAAAGGTCGCGATTATCGCAGATTAAAGTGCAAAGTGTGGCGGAGTGCCGTCGTGTTGAACCCACGCCAACTGCTCACGTTCCCGCATATGATCCCTGTTCAAAACTACTCGAAACTTTCAAAAGATCTTAGACACACACACACACCAGCTGCCCATGTTAATACGTATGCATACAATACGCAGATAAACCTGACGTGAAAACATTCGATTTTACTGCTGAACTCCCAGTTCATTTGAGAGCTTTGGGTGGTGGTCACCATGTGCACAGTAGAGCAGCATTTTGTAAAACCTGCCAGAAATTCACACCGAGTACAAGACCTAAAGCTACGTGTTTCAGGGATGGACCTAAATACAGAATACAGTCTGGCTCTCGTTCCGTTTTTGCAGTGCAAGATGAGGCTAAGGTGTACCTATGCATACGTAAACGAGCTGTTAAATAAGCTTTCCTATTTCCGACATGAAAAAGTCGTTAATTTCTTGTAAAAATAAAGTTTGCTATTATGTCTTAAAAGCAAACAAAACACAACCTTTAAATTTTCTTTTTTTAATTTTCTATTTAATTTTTTTTTTCCCCTGTTAACCTTATCCATAANTTAAAAGATCTTAGACACACACACACCAGCTGCCCATGTTAATACGTATGCATACAATACGCAGATAAACCTGACGTGAAAACATTCGATTTTACTGCTGAACTCGCAGTTCATTTGAGAGCTTTGGGTGGTGGTCACCATTTGCACAGTAGAGCAGCATTTTGTAAAACCTGCCAGAAATTCACACCGAGCACAAGACCTAAAGCTACGTGTTTCAGGGATGGACCTAAATACAGATTACAGTCTGGCTCTCGTTCCGTTTTTGCAGTGCAAGATGAGGCTAAGGTGTACCTATGCATACGTAAACGAGCTG